>CM017443.1:28365894-28607814 GCA_007726485.1 Eragrostis curvula
CGGAAAAGATGCTGGAAGCGCCGTGCCCCAACCACGCCTACCCCGTCAAGCCCGCCCTCCAGGATTGCGGGCTCATGCTGAAGTTCCTGGGCGCGAAGGCAAAGAAGTCCGACCCCAAGGATTCTGACCCCAGGGATGACGGGAAGGACGACCGGAGGCGGACGGTGGATTTCCGAAAACCACCGGCTGCCTCATGATCTTCGGAGGCGAAGGAGTCAGCTCCTCCGAGCGGCGCCAGAAGCTGGAGCGCCGAGAGTGTGACGTCGCCGAGCCGGCGACTCCGGCCTTCCTCAAGTGGTCCGAGCGGCCATCCCCTTCGCCGCGGCGACCACCCCGAGTACGTGCCGCGTCCGGGCGGTACCCACTTGTGTCGACCCCATCGTCTCAACAAGCGCCTATCCAGGTATGTGGATGGTGTTAGTGGCTTAATATTTTGTACGCAGAGACCCTCGATGCCATGGGAGTCAGTCCTCTCGCATCCGACCTTCGGGCGCACCCTTCCATGGGGTCGTGCCCGGAAAGACGGCCTGCCGCTCGGACAAATCGACTTGCCCGTCACCTTCGGCACGCCGATCAACTACCGCACGAGGTCCTCACCTTCGACGTGGTGGACTTCCCCGGGCGTACCACGCGATCCTTGGTCGGCCATGTTACGCGAAGTTCATGGCCGCCTCAACTACACCTACCTCAAGCTAAGATGCCGGGGCCGAGAGGTGTCCATCACCGTGAGCACGTCGTTCAACGTGCTTACGGTGTGAAGTAGAGTGCTGTGGCTGGCAGCGGCGCTCATCAACAAGCCCGACCTCCCGGAGGTCGCCAGCGTGGAGTCCGAGGAGACGCCGACTCCGAAGAAGGCGTCCGGCTCGTTCGAGCCATCCAAGGACACCAAGAAGGTTCCCCTCGACCCGTCCGACCCCGAGGGGAAGGCGGTCATCATCGGGGCGACCCTTTCTGCCAAATAGGAAAGCGCGCCGTCGATTTCCTTCGCGCCCACAAGGACATCTTCGCGTGGAAACCCTCGGACATGCCAGGGATTCCAAGGGAAATCGCCGAGCACTCCCTCAACATCAAACCGGGATCGAAACCGGTCAAGCAGAGGTGCGCCGATTCGACGAGGAAAGGCGCCGAGCCATAGGGACGAGCTGACAAAGCTCCTTGCCGCCGGCTTCATCAAAGAAATGTATCACCCGAGTGCTCTCCAATTTCGAAATGCTGGTTCTTGCCGTCGTTGTCGACGGCCGGCTTCTTCTGCTTACGCTCGACGGCCGCGACGAGCGCGTCGTTGCGGCGTTGCTGATCGCCGCCCTTCTTCTTCTTCTGCTTTTGCTTCTTGTCGTGCGGGGCAGACGGACCCGCACCGGAACTCTCGTTCCGCTTTGCCTTGCCTTTAGTCCGGTGAAGGAGGGCATCGACCGCATCCTCACCGGAGGCGTAGCTGGTGGCCACGTCGAGCAGCTCCTTGATGGAGCGCGGGCTCTTGCGGCCGAGCTCATGAACGAGCCCTTCGTTGCCGGTGCCCGCTATGAACGCGGAGATCACCTCGGCGTCAGCGAGATTGGGTAACGCGTTGCATTGCCTGGAGAACCGCTTGATATAGTCCCTCAGGGACTCGTCGGCGCCCTGTCGGCAGTTCCGAAGGTCCCACGGGTTCCCCGGGCGCGCGTACGTGCCCTGGAAGTTGCCGATGAACACCTCCTGGAGGTCAACCCAATCCTGGATTGAGCCCTCCGGGAGATGCTCGAGCCACGTCCTGGCCGAGTCGGCCAAGAAGAGGGGGAGGTTGCGGATAATGAACCGTTCGTCGGTGGCACCGCCGGCCTCGCACGCCAGGCGGTAGTCCTCCAGCCACAACGCGGGATTCGTCTCCCCGTTGTACTTCGTGATATTGCTGGGCGGCCGAAACCGCTGGGGGACGGGAGCCCGCAAGATGGCGCGGCCAAAAGCCCGTGGGCCGGCCGGGACCGGAGCCCGAGGCTTGTCTTCCTCCGGGTCAAATCTCCCGCCACGCCGCGGAGCGTAGACAAAGTCCTCGGTTTCGCACCGTCGACCTCGCCCTTGCTCGCGGCGCCTTGCCCGCAGAATGTCGCGGGCGTCGCGGATCCTGCCGATCCGCTGATGGACCGGCGGCGCGTCCCCAGTCCCACTTTGCTCGGGGGTTTGGTGGACGGAACTTTCGGGTTGTGCCCGCGGCTTGCTTGGCGTGCGGTAGGAAACGCTGGATTCCCACCGCCGTGCAGCAGAGCTTTGCTCGCGCTCGGCCTGCTGCACCGCCGCCAAGTCCAGGAGGTCCTTGAGCTCCCCCTGGATTCTTCGCTGGTCCTCGTTGGACGGTTGCGGGAGCGCGCGCAAAAGTGTCGCAGCCGCGGCGACATTCTGGCTGGGCCTGGTGTATCTGGGCACGAGGTTGCCCGCCTCGGCCAGAATCCGCTGCCGGGCTTCGTGCCCATGGGCACGCACACGTTCGCGCTGGGCCTGGCGCTGCGCCACCTCGTGTTCGAGCCGCTCGCGCTCCTCCTTGAGCCGCCGCGCGGCTTCTGCGAGCTCGTGTTGGCGTTGGAGCAGACGCTCCAGGTCATCGCCCCCCCGGAGGTCGGCGCTCGCCGGAGGGGTTTCATGCTGCGCCTGTGTCACAAGCAGGGGCGCGGCTTCTGCGGCCGCTCCGGCGTCCGCCGTCGTCGCGGCCGCTGCAGGGTCTGGCTGCGCCGCCACGTCGTGAACGTTGCGGCGACTACCTCCGCCGGCTTCCACCACCATGCACTCGCGCGAAGGATGGTGGCTGCCGGCGTCGGAGTCGTAGTCGAGGAGGTCATCCTCGTCGCTGTCGTAGTCGTACTCCGCCATACCCACGAGCTCCGCGCCCGCGGACATGGCGAGGGTGAGGGCCCTTTGTGGGGGTGCCGGCGGTTCGACGCGCGAAAGCCCCCCGTCCCGGACCACGATGAACTCCAGGCTCCCGAAGTACACGAGAGCACCCGGAGCCCAATCGATGTCGTGGCTCGCCATCAACTGAAGATGTCAAACGCGCTGAGGTCCCCTACCTGGCGCGCCAACTGTCGGTGTTAAGAAACCGGCCGACAAGTAAATTTGTAACTACGGCGCCTAACAATCTTTTATGATGGCGAGGGTTTTGCGAGAGAGGCAAGGTTTATACTGGTTCAGGCAATCGATGCCCTACGTCCAGTTTGTGGGTGGTTCGTGTTTCGACTTGCAGAGGGGAGCTACAAGTGTTGACGAGGGAGGAGAAAGACTCCAAGCCTCTTCGTGTGTATCTCTATGTTTGTCTGCGTTGTATCTATCGATCCTCCCCTCCTCATGCACCAAGCTCTCCTTTTATAATCAAGGAGTGAGCCGGTTTACAAATGAGAACGGGGTTTTCGAGTTGTGGGCAGCGCAGCTACGCGCCGCACTAGTCTGATCCCTATCCGCTACTGTGGCTCTAGTCAGGCGGCGTCCTGTCAGCCCGGTCGCCGGGCAGGTGGTCGAGATGTCAACCCAGACTGTCGCGACCGTCTTGTCGCCGGTCCGGTCTTCGTCCCTGTTCAGGGTGATGATGATGCCGTAGCCATCCCACTGCTGTACTCGAGGTGTCAGGCGGCGCTGTGAGATGGGACGGATGTCACTGTGCAGGTCAGATCGCGTGCCTGCAAGTAGATGAGTTGCTGGGTAGAGTTAAGGCTCCCCAGCTACTCGTCGTAAATGCCTGTCCTCCTTGCCAGAGGAAAATCTTCTCGACGAAGTCTCCCAACTCGGGGTCAGCCGAAGCGCGGCTTGTGGGCCCGCCCGACTGGGAGTCGGGCGAGGCGGAGTTCGGGGCCCGCCCGACTGGGGGTCGGGCGGGGCGGAAGTTGTGGGCCCCGGCCGACTCGGGGTCGGACGAGGCGGAGTTCGGGGCCCGCCCGACTGGGGGTCGGGCGAGGCGGAGTCTGTGGACCCCACCCAACTCGGGGTCGGGCGGGGCGGAAGTCGCGGGCCCCGACCGACTCGGGGTCGGACGAGGCGGAACTTGTATGTGCCCTCGGGGTCGGCCGTGGGCCCCTCGAGCGCTCTGTTGTCGTGTGCCTGTTCCCGTGGGCCCTACATAATTAAGCTGAGACGATTAGCAGAATTAAGCATCCTAGATCAGGATACCCTGATTTGGGTATCCGTCACATCTCATTAGTTATTGTTGGCTCTTTTGACTTTTTGCTCTCTCAATTACGCTCCGTACTCTTGTTGGCTGTAAAGTTTTAGGGAAATTGGCTGTTTTGCATCTTTGATATACTTTTTATGGAACTTGCTGTTTTACATTTTCGTTGTTTAGGGATGGATGACGATGTGAATTAGGAAAACCATGCTTTAATTTCACAACATAAATAAACCTAGATAAATGTGTTTGTATGTACTCTGGAGCAGAAAATTTTGCGCTTACATTTCAATCCGATAATGTTTAACTTAGCTCGACGAGTTTTCCATAACAAGTGGTTGCGGCTCATCTATTCCTCAGCGGAGACACTGGAAGGGCCAAGCTCCTATGTAGAACATAACTCCGGAGTATTGGCCTTTTGAGAGCCATCTTGAATACAACAAGACAACAAACTTGAATTAGCAACAGCAAAGCAAGAAAATCGGGTGGTATAACTTGGTACGTAACTGTAGTTCATGTATAGACCTTGTTCCTTTCCCATACTTTACGTTGATGTTTTGCTCTTTTTAGCTACAGGGGGTACAGGGCACTTGTATCTTGGACCACACGTACGTTAATTCACCATCTCGAGGAAAGAAGGTAGAGGATACTTCAACCACAAGAGGATTCCGTAATAGGAACAAAGTGAGAAAGCTGATCAAAAGGCGTTTGGAACTGAACGAAAGAAGAAAGCAGGAAATGTACGTAGGGGCCTTCCGTTGCTGTAATACGATCCATTTCACCTCTCAAATTATGGCTCGTAGGCCGCGATACATGTCTTTTGCAACAGCTTGACTAATAAGTGAAAGTTCAGTGGCTTTTTATCAGTCTTAGTATTCTTCGTTGTCGTTTCGTTGCAGGTATATTCTTATCCGTGGGTATGTGAATGTGTGGAGTTTGTAATAAAACTAAAATGTACCGATTCAGCATAAAAAATGGCCTGCCCTTACAAACCAATATTGGAATTCTTAGTAAAAATGAAGCATAATACCAGTCCTCATGCCTACAAAGCAAGCTGAACCTATAATGTTTTGAGGTAGAAAGGACGTACTATCACCTGTGGGTCTACATGGAAGTCATCAAAAACTGTTGTCTGAAAGTATTTGGAGCCTCCTTCTTCATGTCAAATGGACAGTACAATAGCTCAAAGTGCGCCTGTTAAGGTTGCCACAAGAAAAATATAATGTAGCCATTTGAAAATAGCCCTGATGAATGATGATAGCTGCCAAACATAACAGTTCTGTTTGCATGAAAATTAGGCTCACCTGACCCCAACCTTTCTTGTCCCTTTGAATATCCAGATCTTTCACAAGCTTCAACCAGACATCCTTCACTTTGCCTGGTTGCAGATCCTTTAGCCTAGCTTGAGCACAACCAATCAATTCAGATACCTAAATACCATCCACCATAAATCTTCACTGTTACACTCTGAGTATCAGCATCTTCAGTAATAATCTCGAAGTGTTCATTCCAGATAGGGTTCAGCTAGCTATGTGAAATTCTCTGGAAATATGTACATTATAAAAAGCAGCTCATCAACACATTCTATCAAAAGAAATTGTAGACTGAATGAATTTATTCCTATCAATTTATTTATTGAGATATGAAAAGTTTAATCTGCATCACTGAAACCATTATTCGTCAACCTCGAGAAACGGTGAGTAAAAACATCCTAAGGGCAGCATTAACATGGATCCTTTGTTCCCTGAAATGTAATAATAATTTACTAAGAAAATTTAGAATGCAATACAAGGAATCAGGTAATTCACAATGTCATATGAGCACAGGAGACAACATAAAAAAAATCATTTTATCCAATCTTCTTATCTATTACTTCACGAATCATTAATGATTTTGAATAAATGATGACCACACACGTGAGGCAAGAACCTCACCTGATGTGCTACCTGGGCAAGAAACTTGAACCCAACAAACATCTGTCAGCAGGATCCTGTTCCCCTCACTGTAAGGCCGTCTCCATCCCCTTCTGGCGTCCCTCTCAGCGCCATGCAGAACATCACCGCAAGGCCACCCTCATCGTTGACAAATACTGCTCTCATCGACCTCTTCGAGCTGCTGGCCTGCTGCAGACAAGGGCAATGCAAGAAAAAGGAGTCAAGCAGAAAACTGAAAAGCACCAAAAAAGAAAAATGGCTCAGGCAAGCAGCAACTAAAAAAACATGGCTCAACCAATCCCCTCCAAGATGTACTGCGATTTCTGCTCAAATGCAAGAAGGGACAGCAGGAGTTCAAACATTAAAACGACCACAGATCCACACGCCAAAACACCAGGGTAAGAAAAAAATACAAAATCAATCAAACAGCAGGGAGGAACCTTAACGCCATCTGGAGCTCCGTCACGTCGCCGAGTTTCTTGCTGTGGCTGCACGACGCATGAGGAAGCCGCCAATGGTCCCCGCGCCTGCAGGCCGACGATCCCGTCGCTCCACGCGAAGCAGAGCTCCGGTCCATCTCCGTCGCCCCACCTGTCACCAGCGCTCGCTCGCCGCCGCCCTGCCGACTAGGGTTAGGGCGTGGGGCTGGGTCGCGGGTCGCGAGAGGAGTTCGTGGCAACGAGGAGAGAGATGAAGGCGACGACAGGGGGAGCGCCGATGGGCTGCCGTGGCGCTGGAGCGAGGAAGACGGCGCGACCGTGAGGGGGAGATGATGGTGGGCGCCCTGCGGGCGGCTACGCCGCCGGGACGAGCGCCAACGGGAGCGGAGGCGGAGACGGCGACGACAGGGAGGGCCAGCGGCCTGCTGCAGGACCGGCGCGGGAGAGGAGCGGCGGTGAGCGATTCGCCGCTTTGGGAGAGGAAGAAAATGGAAGCTTGGTTGGTCTCTGGAGGCTACGATTGCTTTTTAGAATATGAGATACTCAATGAACTTCCTGTCGACTACTAGCAGACAAGACTGAGGCACGGGATGCGCCGATCCAATAAGGCCCATACCGCAATCAGTTCGGCGCAGGGGCCTTGTTGCAAAAACGTCGGCGGGCGGTTTTATGAAAATACGCTACAATCTCGGAAATTGGTCTTCTTCGTGTTGAAATATTTCTGACGATGAGGGGTTCTGAGTAAGAATAACGAATGCATTTACTGTTGTCCAAGGGTGTCTCTGGACTGCAATTTGTTTTGTGATGAATCGAAGGGCTATTTTGCGAAACAAGTTAGGCTCGTGGGCAACATGCAACGGCGCGATGAACATGCGACGTACGGACAGGATCTTTAGGACGACGTTGAGCGCCCGGAGGGGCGGCCTTTGGTGCACGTTTGATCTGTAAAGATCCTCACGTGGCCCTCACAAGAGAGCGATGCCCACGTCACAAAAGCGGAAAAACGCGCTGCTTTCAAGCGCTTAAGCGGCCGGCCGTTTAAACCCAACGATTAGCCAAAAGTGAAGCGGCCGGTCACCGCGCAGCGCCTAGGCGCGCTTAACGCGCTGCTTTCAAGCGCTTAAGCGGCCGGCCGCTTAAACCCAACGATTAGCCAAAAGCGAAGCGGCCGGTCACCGCGCAGCGCCTAGGCGCCGCTTTTTAAAACACTGTCTCGCATGGCCCGAGCGTGCTCTGGCATCGCGTCCGGTGACCTTCTCAAGCGCTCACCTCGCTCCTATTTTTCCTCACCTCATCCTGTATCAATCGAGTCAGGAAGAAAGAAAAAAGCAAGGGTGGAAGAACCGGGCGAACGAGGCGACTAGCAGTAGCAGGAAAAGCTCGCCGGTGAGCAGCCCTTGCCCTTCTCCTCCTCCCTCTCCCAGAAACGCCAGGGGGCACTCTCTTCTGAGTAGAAGAAGGAAAAAACATCGATGGCAACGAGGAAGAAGAAAAGCGACGGCTGCGTGTGGTGCTCCGTTGATGCGCATCAGATGAGTAGGTCTAGCAAATGCGTGGGCTTGATGGGCTAGCTATGGGCAGCCCATTACACAATTTACGTTTCTTTTCTTTGAATTTTTTTATTTTTAATCAATTTTTTAATTATATTTTTATTAATAACTGGGTGTTTTCAAAATTTGCAAAAGTAGTCTTCTAATCGCTTGATAGATGGGCGACAAGGGTCAATCGCCGGTTAGAAGGGCGACTAGGGGCTAATCGCTTGCATAGTGTGCGATAAGCTAACTGTCACGCAGGCCTGTCGCCTGCTGTATGGGCGACGAGGACCAATCGCCTGTTCAACAGGCGACAAGGCACCCGACTGTTTTTTTCTTTTTTTTTTCAACTGGCACCAAGACTGTTTTGACTGAGACTAGAGCTTCGTCCGTGGCTATGAGGTACGAAAAGATTCGACTCAAACAGGCCCTATCATATTAGCTCTGGACCTAGGCACGAAAAGATTCCAAGATGAGGAGACCTGGGAGACCCAGAAAAAAAAATAACTATAGGGCGCGTTCGTTGTTTTAGAGTATCTAAATTTTAGAGGCTCTAAACAAATAGAATCTAGTACTAATAAAGTCTACTGATAAAACATTTTTACAGATGGGTACATCTTTACGAGACGAATCTAATGAGCCTAATTAAGCTACGTTTTGCTACAGTGATACTACAGTTGCTACAGTACCATCGTCTAATCACAGCTTAACTATCCTCATTAGATTCGTCTCGCGAATTAGATCAGGGTTCTGTAGTTAGTTTTGTAATTAAATTTTATTTAAGACAAGATTCTTTTAGTTTAGACCCCTCTAAAATTTAGAGGGGGGCGCAGCTACAGACCGAAACTTGCCATAGTCCTTTGGTGTAGGTTTTTGACCTGTGATGTGAGTCGTTCGTTCCTGTGAGCTGCTGTTTGCTACTGTTGGTTGCTGCAACCCGCAGCTGCCGCCTCCGATATCCGATTTGTGCTTGAGCGCTGGAGGCAGAGGAACGAGAGATGGAAAAGAGATGACGCATTTGGGAGAGATGAATCGGGCTGCATCTAGTTCTTGGGTTGGGTAGCAGTTGGTTTACTTTGTTTAATCAAAATGCCTTGGGCTGCTGCCGACACAGAGAGAAAAGAATTGAATGGCGAGCAAATGGGCTTGTCACCCGTCCAATGGGCGACTGGACCCAAGCTTGTCGCCCGTCCACAAGGCGACTTGGCCCCACCCGACGTCTTGTCGCCCAGTAAAAAGGCGACTAGGCTCTTTTCGCCCCATGGATTGGCGATTGGCCTTGCTGACTCAAAAAATTGTGCCACGTAGGCGTCCTATCACCCACCGGTAGGGCGATTAGCTGACTACTTCTGTAAATTTTGAAAACGTCCGGTTATTAATAAAAATTTAATTAAAAATAAAAAAATTCTCTTTTCTTTTCTTGTTTTTTCGTTTTTTTAGTGTCATTGCTGTTGTTACGTATATAAGAAAAAAAAATCAACAGTTGCAGAAAAAAAACTGTGTGCAGCCTATTTCACTTGGTATTAATTTGAAAGAATAAAACATATGCATACACAAAGGTAAACTCACCAATAGGTGATCATACTCATGTGTTAACCCCATCCATTCATCCAAACATAAACTGGGGCGGCCTCGCCCCATTCATCCCTCCAACCAAACAAAAAAAGTGGCTCGTCTCAGCCCTGCAATCAAACAAGAACAGGGGCGGCCTCAACCCAGAAAACATGGCTGACTCCGTCCCAACCCACTTCGACCCCCATCCAAACACACCCTAAATAATTGTATGTCACGTGTCTAAGCCACATTTTGTAAATAAAAACATTTCATAAACCCAAGCAACTCAATTGTATTGAGTTGCATGTACCAACCAATTCACCCAAACCTAATCTGATGAACAAAGTGAATTTGCTCCCTTTTCGCTACAAGTTTAGACTTTACTCAAAATAGTATCAGGCCAGAGGTTTCGAGTTTTGAATCATGGCTAGCCCGATCTATTAAATAAATTGGTGTCCACTTCAATATCTTACTTTTGTGGCTTGAGGGAGCCGGCACGCAAGAGAAAGTATTGGAGTATAAATTGCTGTCCACTTCAATATCTCACTTTTATACCCAACAAGTTCTGCAACTTGTTATTATTCATTGCCTAATTTCTCTTTCTGTTTCTCTACTCACAAGTTTTATTTGCACCTCACGATGGTGCTATGTAGCGCTTTGCACACTACCTACGGTAGCATATGAAATGTTCCCATGATTTCCATACTTTCAACATAAGGAGTGCAAATCTCCTGGAATTTAAAGTAGAGGGGTGCCCGGGCCTAGAGGTGGTTGCCAAGAACAGAGGGTGAAGGAAGCCGGTAACTAGTGCTGAAGCATTCCTTCTCAGCCTTGCAAGTACACTATCTCACCATCTGTACTCTGCTTTGAGCAAGCACAAGGATTACTTACCATTCGTAAAAAAAAAGGTACTTTTAGTTACCATTTTCCATTAGACAATTCGAAAGCACTCAGGGGCCAGCAACATCAAGCTGTGAGGAATATGCAAGGAGAACAAGAATCCATCTCAACCTCTGACGAGAAATTACTATATTACACTACAACTGAATGAGCTACATTAGTGCATTACGTTGATCTAGCACCTGCGATCCTAAAGCTAACCAAAGAAACTACCATCCTATTCATCATCCTTTCATCGCGCAATCACTCCTCTTGTTCTCTTCGGACTACGGATTTGTCAGCTCACCCAGCAGAAAGAAATGGAGGAATGGTGAACCCTGCTTTGCCTGTCCTCAAGCATGGAATGAGATGGCCGGCTTCAGAGAAGCGCAGTCCTTCTCAGCCTCAAAGAAGCAGCCGAAGCTTCAGCTCCGGTTGTGTATCGGATCCGAGCCCCGCCGGACTCTCCACTTGCTCATCTGCACCGCGCCAACAGTCGCCGCTGTGAACCGCTTCCCTGTTGCATCAACACTGGCAGCATCAGGGGCCTCCGCCAGCGCCGGCGCCGGATCAGGCCCCAGGATGAACTCTTCTTGCCTCGGGCCGTTCACCATCACTGCTGGGAGGACCACCACCAGGAGGCAAACAATGGCTGAGAGGGAAAACAGCCTTGACCAGCTTCTCGTGTTTGCCACGTTGCTGCTCCTCAGGTGGAGACATGCAACTTCTGACTGGACTTCCTCGCAAAAAAACGTTGCTGCTCCTCAGGTGGAGACATGCAACTTCTGACTCACTGACTGGACTTCCTCGCAAAAAAAAAAACTTCTGACTGGACTTAGCTAGATATTGGTTTGGATGCAGTACAATGATCAGTCACAGCCATGTCTTGTCTGTAGATACTGCGAGTCCCAAAGCACAAAGGGACAAGGGAAGCATGTCTAATAAGGCTGTCCATGGAAGGTTCTGAGACCCTGACAGTTGGAGGGGAGGCCACTCCCAACAGACAAACCTAAAGCAGCAATGTAGGGGATAAGAGCAACAGCTAAAACCAAAGGCTTGCTTTAGACCCTTGTTGTCATCTTCCTCCACCTCAGTGAAACACCACATGATGACTTGAAAATTTTCATAAGTATGTATTGTTGCATGCTCCAATTATCTTTTTTTTTTCAAAAATTTTCTTGACCGTTTGCATAGTTTATTTTGAAAAATAAATATTCTTCAAGTCGAAAAGTTATGCAAACAATCAAAATAAATTAAGAGAAAAAACGTATAGTTAGATAATGCAACAAACATACATATGCAAAACTTCAAGTCGTCGTGTGTCATATACATCGAGATAAAAAATTCGTAACAACCCTTTTCCTATGTTATAGTGTCCATCAGCTAATTTTAACGTTTTGATAGTGTCCGGCAGCCAAATTGACTTTTTTTTTAGTGTCCACCAGCCAATTCCACAAAGTCATGGTGTCCACCAACAAATTTGGCCTATATATTTTGAGGCCACGCAATCTGCCTATGCACCATAACAACAATTTATATTTCTTAACCATGTCTTAATACTTGTCTTAATTCTTAAACCATTCAAATAATGTTTATGTTGTTACTAACCTCGGGATTAGAGTAACTAATCAGTCATTAGACTGTCTTGTATATATAACCAAGAGTGGGCCAATATGGGTCTAGACAATATGGGCCTTAACACCCCCCTCAAACTCAAGGCGGATTCGAAGCATTGAGTTTGAGCAAATGAAGTCGATGTTGCTCTCGAGTTTGTGCTTTAGTGAAGAAATCTGCAACTTGCAATTCCGATAGCACATACTGAAGAGCAATTGTTTTCTGATGGCAATGAGAGCGGGTAAAGGAGACGTCAACTCCAATATGCTTCGCGAGGCCATGCTTCACAGGATTATTGGCAATTTGTATGGATCCAGTATTATCACATAGAAGTGATGTTTGGGAGTCACAAGGAATACCCAAATCAGCCAACAACCAACGAAGCCATATAAACAACAGTTTGCTTCTTGGTCTTCCATGTAAGGAGAGAGGAATCAAGAAGTATACAATAACCAGTGACAGAGCGACGTTCTGTTGGCTCACTTGCCCAAGTAGCATCTGAATAAGCATGAAGCTGAGGAGAACTATTTCGGTCATAAAACAAGCCTCGAGAAGGTGTACCCCTTAAGTACCTCAACACACGAAGAAGATGACTATAATGCAATGAGGTAGGAGCACTAACAAACCGACTCAAAATATGAACTGCATAAGAAATATCAGGCCTTGTAACCGTGAGATTGACAAGACTTCCCACTATATGTCGATATCGAGAGGGATACTCAAGAGGTGCACCATCATCAGGTCGTAGCTTTAAACGAAGTTCCATAGGAGTTGTAGCTGTTTGATTATCAGTGATATCAGAACATCAATAAGATCTTGTATATATTGGCCTGAGAAATATAATAACCCTTTGTTCAGTGTGTAACCTCAATGCCTAAAAAATAGCTAAGGTGCGACCCCGTGAAGAAAGTTGACCTAAATCGGACATTTGAAATTGTTGACCAAGTTGTTGCTTCACAAGAGAAATATGCTCTGCATCATCGCCCGGCCCGTAATCAACATATCATCAACATATAGAAGAAGTAAGGTGCGACCCCGTGAAGAAAGATGAATAAATAAGGCAGGATCATGGTCGCTGGGTGAAAAACCAGCAGCTTTTATGACAGACACAAAGCGCTCAAACCAAGCACGTGGAGCTTGTTTGAGGCCATATAACACACGGCATAACCGACAAACATGTCCTGAAAGAGCATCAACTCCCGGAGGGGGGGGGGGGGGGGTGGGGCAGCATATAAACTTCTTCATGTAAATCCCCATGAAGGAAGGCGTTCTTGACATCCATATGAGAAATAGTCCATGAATGAATGGCAGCCACTGTAATCAAAGTGCGAATAGTTGTCATGTGAGCAGCTGGAGCGAAAGTCTCTTCATAATCTAGTCCCTGAATCTGCTGAAATCCTCTAGCAACAAGACGAGATTTATATCTCTCAATGGAACCATCTAATTTGGTCTTGATTTTGAACACCCATTTACTTGAAATAGGTACTGCATGTGAAGGTAATGGTACAATGTCCCAAGTTCCTGTGCGTTCAAGGGCAGCAAGTTCCTCAGACATAGCAGCCTGCCACTCTGTAATGTTAGAGGCCTCCTGATAGGTGTTTGGTTCATGAAGGACAGCACCAACACGTTGCCTTTTTACATGTGGAAACCCCAATTTATCAAGAGGCTGCATATTGTTGCTATCACAAAGATTATACCCATCATTAACCCGTTACTCATTAGTGTTAGCAGAAGCATCAAAAGCAGGAGTAGGGGGACTGGCCGGAGATGGAGGATTAGGCGGAAGCTCTATATCTTGTTGAGGACGACGGGTGTAGGTCTGTGTGACAGGTGGTTTGGATGAATATGTTGATGGCAGTGGTTCAGGTGGTGATATAGAAATGGGAGGAAGTGGGGGAGATGGTGGTGGATCATCAGATGGGATAGATGGAAGACACAAGAATGAGGTGGGCTCTATGGGAGAATAGGTAGAGTGTGTTGAAGAGTTGTAGAAAAAAGGACGATTCTCAACAAAGGTGACATCTCGAGAGATACGGCTATAACGAGTGGAAGGATCATAGCAGCGATAACCTTTATGTTAACATGTACAGCCAAAAACCCGAAGATGATCATATTTAGGAGGAGTACCAAAGAGGACTTTATCTGGGCATTTGCCAGCTAATTTGGAAGATGGTTGCCGATTGATGAGATAAATAGCTGTAGAAGTAGCTTCTCCCCAGAAGTGAGAGGGAACAAAAGATGAAATCAAAAGTGTGCGTCCGGTCTCAATGAGGTGTCTATGTTTCCGCTCAGCTACACCATTTTGAGCTTGGGCGCCAGGACAAGAGAGTTGAGCAAGTGTAGCCTCAGATGTCAAGAACTGGCAAAACCTGTGGGATAAATACTCATCACCAGAGTCAGAGCGAAAAACTTTAATAGGAGTAGAAAACTGAGTATGAATCATGCGGGCAAAGGATTGATAAATAGAACATACTTCAGAGCGATGTTTCATGAAATAGATCCAAGTATATATCGAGAAAAATCATCAATGAAAATGACATAATATTTATGACCAGATTTGGTGGCAAAGGGGACTGGACCCCATACATCGGAATGAATAAGATCAAAAGGTCTAGCGGAATGAGAATCACTAGAATAATACGGTAGCTGTATTTGTTTGCCAATTTTGCAACCCTTACAATGAAAACTAGGCTCGATAGACATGGGACCTAAACAACCACTATTTATTAATTTGGACAATCGAGACCCACATAAATGACCCAAACGATGATGCCACTTGGCGAAGGATGAAGTGGTCGACGAGGCAATGGAAGACACATGGGTGGTTGAAGGAAGGCGCAAGGTGTCCAAGATATAGAGGCTAGAGGAACCTCTACGGCGATGGCCAGTCCCAATCACTGCCCCTGTTCGAC
The DNA here is from genome assembly GCA_007726485.1 of Eragrostis curvula. Lineage (NCBI taxonomy): Eukaryota > Viridiplantae > Streptophyta > Magnoliopsida > Poales > Poaceae > Eragrostis > Eragrostis curvula. The sequence goes on from CM017443.1 coordinate 28,380,883, forward strand.
AATCCTGAACAAAACAAGATGAGTCATCAAATCCAACAAAACAATTTTGGTCGGTGATTTGACCAACTGCAAGAAGATTCATAGATGGTTGAGGTACAAGTGAGATACCAGGAACAGAAAAATAAGAAGTGCAAAGAGCACCTGTATGTGATATGGAACAAGAAGTACCATCAGCTGTCTGTATAGATGATCCATCATTCACAGGCTTGCAATCAACTAGCTGGGACAGATCTGATGTAACATGAAAAGAAGCCCCTGAATCGAGAGCCCAAGATGACTGAGAAGCACCAACAGGTGAGGTGGCAGCAGCTGCAGATCCTCTAGGAATGGAGGCTGTACCACGGCCACGAGCAGCCCGACGTGCTTAATATTCAGCTAGCTTCTCCGGATACTTAAAGAAACACTGATCAGAGCGATGAGTAGTCTTTTTGCAGTGCATGCAAGGCTCAGAAGAGCTATATCTTGATCCACCACTCCTATGGGAAGCAACCAACACACTATGTGGGACTGACACATGAGTATTTTTCATAGACTCAAGGCAGGTCTCTTCAGCAAGCAGATCTGATAATGCTTGTGCCATGGTGAGAGTAGAAGAGTTATGCAGCAGACGTGTACGAATTGACTCGAATTCTGTCCTTAATCCCATGATAAACCAATATGTAAGGAACTTCTCAATAAATTTGTATGCTGTACATTGAGCTGTTGTACACTTAGGCACCATGGAGAGCAAAGATCCCATCAGATGCTCAAAAGCAGAGTTGCACTCGTCAACAGACGTATCACTCTGCTCAATTAAAAGAAGAGCACCACTGTCTTGATACCGCTCCTTTAAACAAGACCTCATGGCTTTGGCTGTCTCACAGTTAGAAAGACTCATGATCATAGATTGCTTCATGCTATTAACTATGGCAGCCATCACCTTCCCATCATTGGTTTTCCAAAGTTTAATATCAGCGGCATTGCTATTGTTTGCTGTGGGTTCAGGTGGATCACTGTCCAAGTGAAAAGCTAAGCCATAACACCTCAATGCAGTTTGGACACAAAAAGCCCACTCCAGGTAATTCTGACCATCGAGAGTGATATTGATTGTAATGGCATTAATCTGCGACATGTTGGATGCTACTGATACTTCAACAACACCAACAACATATTGCAGTTACCACTTGAAAATGCAGAGGAACAACAGGAGACGAAGACTTTCTGTGTGCAGTCCGTGAAAATGCAGAGGAGCAGCAACTGACCATAACAAGAGAGCAACCAGCAGCAATCAGAGGACGATGATGGGCTGCAATTGGACGCCTGGTCGATGAGGGGCAGCGGAAGAGGATGGCCTGCTGAAGTTGTGACCGCAACGGCGACCACCCAGAAGGAGATCGCGACGACGACCTGATTGGCCGCGGCAGCGATTGGACAGATGGCCGCGACGGCGACCAAATTGGCCGTGACGGCGGCGAGATGGGTCGCGGCGGCAACCTGCAGACGGGCCGCGACGGCGACCAGGAAGAAGAGCTGCGACGGCGGCCAGAAAAAATTGGATCGGGGCGGGCGGGATTAGAAAATTTGATTATCCCTAAACCTAACCCTAACCTGCTCTGTTACCATGTTACTAACCTCAGGATTAGAGTAACTAATCAGTCATTAGACTGTCTTGTATATATAACCAAGAGTGGGTCAATATGGGCCTAGACAATATGGGCCTTAACAAATGTTTTGTAAATACATTTTTGACGTGCCATACTCTACCCCACCTGTGTATCTGCTGTTGATCAAAATTAACCCCATCTAAACCACTCTTAGATCTAGCCTTAGAAATTGTAAGCAGTGGGGCCATTACATAATGTAATGCTCGGCGTCATCAGTAGGCCAAAAAGCGTGACATCACGATGACTTTTTTCACCGACAATTTTTTCACCCGGACGCAAATCCCACCTCCCCGATTTCCTCTCATCCTTCAATTTATCTTCCATTTATCTTCCTCGATTCCTTCCTCCGCATCGTCCCCTTCCATTCTTAGGCGTCGGGAATGGCGGCGGCGAGTTGGGGCACATCAGCGTGGGCGAGCTCGAGCCGCCGAGGAGGATGGATCGAGGAGGAGATCGGCAACCGCCGTGGTGACTGCAGCTGCTGGCGATTCCCGCATCGTCCATCTCTGATCCATCGAAGGTGAAAAGGGGCGACGACGACGCTGCTGGATCGGTCTCCGGCGTGGCGGTTGCTGATTCCATCGTGCGTGAGTGCTTGACCGCCCCGGCGCGGCCACATCTCGCAACAATCTTGAGGTCCCCTGCTAATTACGCTGTTGGGTGCGCAGGTTGTACGGCGACGGCAACTAGGCGTCCGCACCCTCCATCGACCTGATCCGCGGCGTTAGGCGGCGGCGCGCGACGACGAACGGAGCAGCTTCGTCGCCAGGATTTACTCTCCGCATTGCTACTGCATCAAACTCGTTGTGCGTCGTCCTGCAGCGCTGCAACTATTGATTCGTGGTAATTCCTCTATGTTCCTCAATCTTGCAGGCTCCGATCCACATCAAGGTGGCGCCCTCCGTATTTTAGATTAGTATATGCCCCATGTTGGCTAAAGCGATTGCTTGTTTCAATTTTCTCTGGAATCATTCATGTAGTGTGATTCATTGGTACGGCATTTTCATTTTCCGTTCCCTTCTCAGTATGTGGTTTCAGCATAGTTCTGTACTCCTATCACAGCTATAGATATTTGTTTTCGATTTTTGTGAACATGCCCACCCATTTGTTTTTATGTGAATCATAGGCATTAGAACTTTGGAAAGTTAAGAATCGATGAAGCGTAATTTTCTTTTTATGTTTTAAATTCAGTTAGTATGTTCACTATGAACAATTCGTGCTTTCATTCATGTTTTTTGTGTTCTGGATTGAACAATTTTTTTTTTACTACTATGAATGATTTCAGTGATTCTTATCTAATCTAATCAGCTCTACCGGAATGATTTCACTCTCATTTTCTTCCCTCTCAGGTCTGATGGAGACATGCACAGGGTATTTTGTCTCGCTGCGAACCAGATGCCGCTGATAGGGATTGTTGGTCTTCCAGTGCCAAATATTGATGTTTGTCTAGAGACCAGCCTAAAAATGGTATATGGTGCACTTGCAAGCAAAGCTCGTGGAGAAAGCTGTTTGACTCGAAGCAAAGCTCATGGCTAAAGGGATTGTTTAGTTCTATATATCACTATTTGTCTTTTGGATTTCTTACACAGACCTGAAGCAAGTCAATACACTGTTCTGCCACTAAAGCTAGACATTGCCAACCTTCCCATGGTAAAATTTTATCCCTGCACCTATTTGCAATTATTTTAATGTTAGGATGACATGATGAATTATTAGGTGGTTGTAGACGGACTGATGCTGAAATTGTGTTTTTTTCCCTACTTGTGGATCATTATATGCTCTCATATGCTATCAACAGGTGACCAACAACACCATCTATCTGAATCAAGTCTTATTGAAATGCTCAGCTTGTCTGATCTCATGTGATCTTTATCCTATGGCAGAGGCACCTGTAGTGATCCGCACATGCCCATGAGTCGTAGCTAAGGTACCACTCGTTTTTTTTTCTTTCGAGATCACTTGTTGCCTTCTCATGCTTCCAGTGTCCAAGCCTTTTTTTTTTGTGTGTGTATGTGTATTAGACCATTTCAGGTACTAAGTAGTACTCCCTCGGAAAAAAAAAAGGTACTAAGTAGTACTGACTGAAAATTTATCCTTTTGTTTCACATATATGTTGTGGATGAGAACATAAATGCTTTGATCCAGTGCTCTTATGCCAAGTCCTTGCATGTGGATTTGATGACCAAACTTGAGCAAACATATTTTAGTTTTCCATACATATTGATGCCTGTGCAAAATCAGTGTAAAAATAGTGTGTCAGCTAAAAATAGTATGTTTGGCCAAATATTTTTATTTTACGGATGGTATATACATGTACTATTACTCCTTGGGATATTTTATCTTAATGCATAGGAGGCAATCTATGACATTTCCTAAATTGTCCTTCCAGAATCGCTTTTGGGTGCCTTGCTTGTTATATTCTGTTTTTTCGATTTATTGCTGACAATTTAATGACTATGCAAAACTGACAGATATGATCTGCAGGAGAACGACAATGGAACTAATTGCAAGGAGATCAGGTTTCATGTAAGCCAATGTATGACTAAAGCTCTCAACCATTTTTTTTCTTACTTAGGCTTTATTAATCTAACCACAAAACCAGTTGCTAAAATTTAGATGGGAAAATATTCAGTAGAAACCCCATATTCAGTGGAATCTTGAAAACCCTCTCAAAAATCTTACTTAAAAGTTTTAAAAAATTATGAAACTTGGCATACGTAAAGAGAACATGGTGGGAAACATGCATACAAAATTTGAGACCCAAATTCAACTTCTATGAAAAGATACAAAAATAACAATTCATGAAGAAAGAGGAGGAAAAGGACAAAACAGTGACTGTGCAGTATTTTTGTCCTCATTCACCATGATTTGCTATTTTTGTATCTTTTAATAGAAAACGATTTTTGATCTCAAAATTTGTGTGCATATTTCCTACCATGTCCTCTATAAGTATGCTAAGTTTCATAATTTTTCAAAACTTCTAAGTAGGATTTTTGAGAGGGTTTTCACGATTCCACCGAATATGGGGTTTTCACCGAATATTTTCCCAATTTAGATTGGGGGATAAGCTGCTTAAGTTTTGGGATAATCCTTTAGAAGGGGACTCAGGGAATTAGAAAACAACACATACATGGAAAAGCCAACAAAAAATATGTTAGGTAGGGGATTTACAGAAATTCACTCTTAAGATAAATGTTTTCTTTGGCTTGTCATAAAAATAATATTTTTCCAAAAGGAAAAAAACATATAGTAGTAATCTAAAAGAGCAGAAATTCATGGTGTATTGGCGAGATGTCTTGTATTTTCATGTGGTACCGTTATGGTGCACCTGCATGATTGATGGCAAATTTTCTGTATAGTGCAATTACTCTGTACAAAATACTTATGTTTTCTTTGGCACAATATTTTTGCTAGGATTATTACTGATTTAAGATATGCATACTTTTGTATTGCCAGCCTTACCAAAATTAGGAGCACTGATGGATTACCACCTGACAAAGCTTATTTACACAACTATATTATGTCTTACCCTTGGTGACTTCAAGCTTTTGTCTAGGCGTTGAGATTTTAGCAGGCGGATTACGAAAACATTTGTATCTAAACTAACTTGTAGCTATGTTCATAAATCATATGGAGATAGCATGTTCTGAGTGATCAGTGATATGAGCTTAGAGGTAAGTCCCTTTGTTTAGCACCTATCAAAAGCTTGAAGAATCTGCTGACATTTGTATCTAAACAAACTTGCAGCTATGTTCATAAATCATATGGAGATAGCATGTTCTAAGTGTAAGTATACTGAATGGAAGCTACTTGTCCATGTTTTATATCATGGCCATTGCAATTTTTAGTTCTGTAGATTTCTTTTTTTTTCTTTTTTTTGCGAGGATAGTTCTGTATCTATAGATTTTTAAAGGCAGCATGATCATAAAGCATCCTTTTTTTAACGAACACCTAACTGCTACACCTTGCAGGTTGCAATGTACATTGCATATCGGAGGGTACTGAACTCTGCTGACGGATGTGGACCTAAATTATTTTGTGTGATATTCGGTCATCTATGTGTAGTAGAGCAGTGGCCAATTGTTGTTGTGTGGACTTAAAGTTGTATGGTCGAATCAGCAAATAATACTGTGTGCATGTCCTACTGTTGTAGAGAAGAGCTAAAATTGTTGCTTTAGTATTTACACTTGCTTCGTTTGAACCGAGTTGGGTCGAGTAAAGCTGACCTATCTTGCTAGCTTTGAGGAGCATGCAACAATTCGATCATTTCATTTCCTATGCTTAAATATTTTTTTTATGATTCCAACAAACGCTGAAAGCATGAGACTTTTCATGTCAGTCAAATCTTTTAATTAGTAGGTCAGATTATGGACGGTAAAACAGCCATTATGTATGGGTGGCAATTTTCATCTCCTGAAGCATAGCACAAGCAAAATTCTTGTGCTATATGCTATGCTTTTGCTATATAAGCATATCATGCAATTTAGATTTGAAAATTGATGATTACCATATTGTATCATCAACTGCATGTATAAAATCGAATTTCAATATATGTTATAAAAATCCTGCCAGGTAATGTATTTTTTTATCACGTGCGTGGCGCACGTGCATTTTTACTAGTTAAAAATAGTTAGGGGGTTATGTAGACTTTGACTATACTTGAGGGGAGTAAATTGGACTTTTCTCTAATATACAAGATAGCTACATATAATCATAAGATTTAATTATTGATGAAAACACTAACCCAATCAGGTTAAATCAACCTAACCCGTAAATCTATCCAGATAAGGCCTAAGAGCAACTCCAGCAGAAGCCCCTACATGCAGCTTTGGGGGGAAATCTGGGGGCCTCCCTAAGGTAGGGGCTCATGTAGGGGCCCTGCTGGAGTCGGTTTTTCTGACCAGAGCCCCTACATCCCATCTAGGGACTCATGTAGGGGCGCTGCTGGAGTTGCTCTAAGGTTCTTAGTCATCTCGATCAGCTAGACCACAAACGATGGTCATCTTTGAAAGAAAAATATGCCATTTTCGAAAAGCGTGTTTCTTGAATAAACCGTTTTGAACTTATGTCATGACGCGGTGATAATGTTATGCATTTAAATGGAGCCAAGAACTTTGGTAACATAATATCAAATACATACACGACACAAGGATAGAAAGGGCATGAAGCATTAGATAAGTTCCAGGAATACTTGAAATGAAGAAATAAGCTATTGGCATCTTCTAATCATACAAGCAATGCAATCCAATTATGAGCAGGAATATCTCCTGGAAATTATCAGCATATTAGAGAAGTATTGGAAAAAAGTTGCAAGTGAAATAAATAAATAAATTATCAGCCCCTAGAAATCAGTTCAGACGACAGTAGTATATTGGGCAGGTAGGTGCGCTAGTGGACAGTGTCTTGCACAAACCTGACGCTTTCCCCTAACAATTCCAATTAATCCTGCATAAATCTGAAGCCACACAGAAACCTATATCAGTTTGTTCACCAGCGAGCCAATTATATTACTAAGAATATAATGAAACTATTTGACTTTTATATACTGAAAAATGCAATGAAATGAAGCCCCGACGTGAAAAGAAAAATTGGTGAGGTCAGTGATTCCTATAATTTACTGCTCTTCCTTATGTGTTTTCCTTCCAACTGCAATAGCGAGATGGGAGGTACTATTCAGAAATATAGGATGCTAATAATGGTAAGCCAACTCCAAAAATCACAATGTGGTAGTAGTCGTGCATCCTATCTAACATGTCCACAATTGACAAGTACCCTAGAAATTTACTTTGGCTACTAATTAATTAAGAATGTACTAACAGGTATGAATGGATCACCTCAAGGTAAGCAATGGTGGAGTCCTTTCAGCTCCAAGTCCATGCTGCAGTCCGTGTCGACCATGCCATGGTACAACAACGACTCCCATTCGCCCGGCATTGCAGATGCAACGGGATAGGCTCAAAACCTTACATTACTTTCAAGATTAGGAGACTCACAACTAACATGCATGGCCTCCTCACAAAAAGCGTAACCTCTTAACCTTGCCATCACACTTGTCGTACAACTGAGAAACAAACAAGGTATATATTAATCATGCATACTTCTTGTACAACTGAGAAACAAACAATGTATATAAATTAATCAAAAACTCAAACTGCTATTCAGATTTGGTTGGTTATGATCAAAGACTGAATTCAATATATGAACAGGGGGTTGGACTTATGGCACTCATCACTCTGTATCAGTAAATCACAAGCACAAGATCAAATAACAGAGCAAAATTCCTCAATTTTACCTGGAATCCCAACGCATGCTATGGCGTTGCAAGTTCTGTTGCCATCTCTTTTCCTCGCTGTCTTTCTCCGAGCTGCTACGGCGAGCCGTCCCGCCTCTCTCACCCTCGGCAGTAATTATCACGCATCCTTCCCTGAATGACAGCAGCCACGGGCGGCGCATGCAGGGGCGGAGCTGATGGGGATCTTGGGTATGCATATGAATACCTAAATTTTTTGAAAATGAGCTAAATATGACTAAAAAATCCTCAAAAATATATATATTTGAGGTAAAAATGAATACTTAGCTTCAAAAATACGGAAAAATGAATGCCCATTCCAAAAATGAATGCCCAACCGAGCAATCTCAGCTCCGCCGCTGGGCACATGGAGGGAGATGGAGGCGCGGGTAGGTGTCACACCCGGTTCAAAGAAAATAACCGAATGTACTCCACATGTATGCCAGGATCACTTAACTATATATGTAGTCGACAAATAGTAAAATATTATTATTACAAGCCAAGAAAACGTTAAATATTCGATACATAAGAACCCGTAGATCTAAAAGAAAAGTACAAATGCAGCAATAAAGCGAAGCGTGTCTTCCATGTTCACGGGCGTTGTCTGGGGAAGCGCCAGCCTATTACGAAGAATCCGGATTGAAGTCGTCGTCATTGAAGTCCACTTCTCCTCCATTGTTTGAGCAACAATATGTGGCAGAAAGGGAAATATAGCTCATCTGAGTACATAAAGTACTCAACAAGTGCGGGAAAATATGACATGTTGGCTATAAGCAAGAAATGCTCCACTCAGTTTACTGCACTAGGCCAAGCTAACAACCTAGACTCAATATAAAAGCACCCTAATTACTAGGTGTCATCACTCTGACAGAATTGAACAAACAATGAATGAACTCATCGGATCCCAATCCGACTACCAACTCACTAGGTTCCCACCACCTGGCTCTACCAACAGACCAACCAACCAAGCCGCCACTAATCATTAATAATTAAGTTCAGGCCACTCTTGACAGTCGACTATCATAGCAGTTTATATCTCTGTAGAGTTTGCGCACGTTCCCTATGAGTCGTGTTTCCTGTTTTGCTTCACACTTCCGAGGTGTGCAGCCAGGGTCACACAAGGCTTTTCCAAGGCTCATCTCATCCTGTAGACACCTGCTAAGGTTCCACAGCTAACAACATATTGATGTCTATTTTACCTCCGCTGCAGAAACCCCCCTTGTGCCACTAAACTACCGGATGGTTTGTACAGAGTACCCATATAAGTCTCATGGCTGCGATGTTGAGCCGGGTTACAAGCTCCATGTATGAACCGGTCCTTAAAACCTATGGTAGGTTGCACAACTGAAATCTCGTGCATGACGGCACCATACCAAACATCCAAACCTGCCAAGGTTCCCATACGGAAACGCCGGACGGGGAGAGTGTGCGGGTAGACGACTCAATCGGTGGGTAAGATGTAATATGATCTTACCGTGTAAGAGCGTCCGCCGCTAATCTGAGGGTTAAGGTGTGGGAGTTGGTTTAGATTGAGGGTAGATAACAATTATTTTAGAGGCCATCTCAAAAAAAAAAATTATGAGGCTTCGGATCTTTATACGATAGATTACAGCCCTCAACAACTACTCGTCTACTCCTACCTATAGCAAGGTAAGAACACGGCTGACTGCACACGAAAGGAAATAGAGAATGAAGAAAAATGCATGGGAAAGGAAAGTAAAAATCATGGAAGGTAGACACAGTAATGTGTTTAGGAGCGATTTAACGTTTCCCGTTTGAGATAAATAAAAGGAGAAGAATACGGAATTTGTTTCCTAATTCACAGGTAGTTTGATTGGATGTTTCCGAAACATGGAAATTATAAGACCGACTCCGTGATTGAATCCAAAGTTTCCTCTTCGTCAACCGGTTTCCGGTTTGTTATGGACGAAACTTCCCAACATATATAGCAATTCCAAAATTTCGGGTGACATTTATGGTATTGCTCACAGGCCGCCTCTTATATGCATGGTATTGCTCTTGAATGCAATCTGGGATCCTCAAGCAATGTTTCTATAAACCCTATAAATACGCTGGGTCGAGGGACTCATTGGTCTCCCCCCACCTCCAAGCGTTATGCAACTCTTATCTAGTTGAAAATACAAGTATGATGAAGGGCAACGACAGCCGTTGTGGCAGACTCGTGTTCATCCTCTTCGTGATCTTTGGATGTCTATCTTTGCCGGCACAATGTAAGCATATGACGTCATCTTGTCTTTCACATTAATATATACATATTATATTATAGATATCCATGTCACCCTGATCCAATATTGCAGCACGTCATCCTCAGCTGCTAGAGGCTAGTAGTATTGGCGCTACAGTTAACTCCACGTCATTAGAAGAGAGCAACATCTACGTCATATTTTGCATCCCAGGGACCTGTGATTACTTCGGTGGGTCGCACTGCTATTGCTGCAAGGACTTTTCGCGGAAAGAGAATTGCCACAAAACTATGGACGAGTGCAGGGCACACTGTGATCTGTGCAATCCCAGGTGTTTGACGCAGCAGTCGCCTTAATTAGTGACGGAAAATCGCTGAACGCATGCAATAATCTTCTGAATTGTTATTTGTAAGATCCGATGTATCGATGCATGCATCATTAAAAATAGTCCCAATTTTCCTAAGATTTGCTTTCTGTTGATTTTCGTCGGCTCTTACCTAACCTTGCGTTGTTCCGGTTACATTTGCATGATTTCTCTTTACCTGCTCAAATCCCGTGTGTAGATTGCCGTAGACACCCAATTGGCGCCCCGTACGTAAATTGCCGTAGATCAGGCATGTCCCAGGGGCAAGGTGGACGACTGCCGAGGGCGTCAAATTGTCCAAGCTTCAGCCACTGGCGGACAGTCCATGGCCATGGTCATCTCGACTCCTCGGGTCCGCACCCTGGATCGTATCACTACAAGATATGTAAACTTTGCTGCCGATACCCCAGCTGGACTCCTCCAATCTTCGTCGGGTCTATTGATCTCCCACCATCCATAAGAAGTGGAGTCCAGAAAACAACATCAATAAAAATGGTTTCTTCAAACACCATCTACCAAATAATTTTCTTTTTTTTTAATAAAAAAAGGCAGCGAAAGACTTGTTTGCCCTTCTTGCTCGTTTGGGTCTCCCGTGACCCTCGACAGATCGAAACCGAAGCCAATCGACGAACCGAAACCGGCGGCAGCGCTGCTCCCTCCTCAGTGGCGGAGCTAGAGCTCGACGAAGGGTGGTGCGGAACGTCTCTTGGAGCTTCTCAAGCTTGTGTTTTTGACATTGTGGATGCATAATTAGATGCTCTAATGGGTGCATATATGGTGGAAAAAAGATGGATGCTCTAATGGGTGCAGCCCACAACATAGCTCCGCCCCTGTCCCTCCTGGCTGAACTCTGGCGACTACCACGGCAGGGTGGGGCGGACCTTCCGTTCTCCTGGCCTTCAAGCAATTCCTCCTGGCCGCCGGCGGCGGGGCGGCGGCTCGGCGCTCGCGGGGCTCGCCGTCGGCGGGCAGCAGGTGGCCGCATGCTGCACGGCGTACACACGTGCCATGGAGGCGCTGGTGGAGCTAGAGTCCGCAAGCGTTACGCCGAGGTGGCGGAGGATGGCCGGCGCGCGACGGCGGTCCGGCGCGTCGGGGCAGCGACGTCCATGGCCGATGGAGAAGACGAGGGGTAGAATGGTCCCTTTTTCTGATGAAGATCACGTGGTCTTGTATTTCCTAATGAAGACGACCATTACAAATGGTGTTGGATGAAAGCCACGCTTACTAATGTTATTTTCTAGACTCCAGTCTTAACCGATGGTGCCAGATGAACTAACCCGTCACCGCCCGCGGCCGGCGAACTACACCCCTCGGCGCCGGTCTTCTCTGCGGTGCGTCACTTGAGCCTCGTCAACGTCGGCGGTCGCGGCAAGGTCCCCCACCCCTTCGGAGCCGTGGGAGATCCGTCAAGGAAGCAACTGCTTGGCAGTTTGATTGCGGCTTGTTTCCGTCAATCACTAGTACATATCTGCTGATTGGTGACGATTTTACTGTAGATCCGTCACTATTTTAGAGGTTTTTCCCGTTTTCAGCCAATTTTATGATGTTATTCACGGTCCGTCACTAACAAGCCTCGTCTGTGACGAAAATCCGTATAAATCAATGAACAGTATTGTCCGATGTTGCCGGTTTACTGTTCTGGGCAGGTTCTGGGTGGCCGATTTGTCACTAAAATCCCGTTTCGAGTACGGCGACCAATGGAGACCCACAATTTTCGTCATAAACCCAACCCCACGGCCGTTTCTAGCCTACGTGGCATCCCAGTCAGCAAGTGCAGGGCTCCATGTCAGGCTTCGTAGGACCCACGGTCAAACCGTGTTCGTCACAAATTTCGTTGACCGCGTATAATGCCATGTAGTAGTGCACTACAAAACGACAAGGTGTCCACGTGTCAGGGTGCATGGGTCCCCAGATTTTTCGTTTGCCCGCGCGTTATGCCACGTGGCGCACCACGTAGGACAAAGCGGGCCCACGTGGGGCCTATAGTCAGGTAATTTTTCGTCGCTGATTTCGTTCGCCTGTGTGTATGACACGTGGCTCTTGTGGGCCCACATGTCAACGACGTTGGACCACGGTCAAGTAATTTTTGACACTGCTTTGGTTCGCCTGCGTGTGGTGCCCTAGAGCTCGGCGGGCCCGCGTGTCGTACGCCGTGGGGCGCAGGGTCAAGTAATTTTTGACACTGCTTTTGCTGGCCCACATGTCAGGTGCACCGACGTGGCTTGTGAGCCAACACGCCATGGGCTGAATTTTCCCCAGAACCAAAGCCCTACTGCTCGCTCTGTTTAACGGGCTGATATCCGATCACAGGCGCATTCCTCGGCCTGCTGCCCTCCTTTATACTTTTGCGTGGCCCACTTGTCTGTGAAAGAAGTTTTAGAATTTCGGTACTTGGCACGAATATTCGTAGCGGGAAACTCGATTTGGATGCCACGCGGCTCAGTCCCTCTCCCTCGGAATGAAAACTCGTTTTGGTGGCAGCATTGCCCTGACCAGCGGCAAAATTACTTCAGAGTTCAGACCGCAAGGTAACCCCATCCAGGAGGACACCGGTGTCGCGATGAATGCATCTCGGCAGAGGCCTAACGCCGGTGGAGAATTACCGTCGGCTACAGCAGCGGATCCCCCGAAGGTACGGATGTCCTCCACACTCTAATAAATTATGCGCTACGATGACCTGTCAACTTTTCGCTTATCAGATTCAAATTTTGTATAGATGGACAGAAGTTGGATACGTAAATCTAGACAATTTAGCGATGAACATATTCTGAGGGTCAATGATTTCATGGGATTTGTTCGGGCCACAAAAGGGGATGATTCAGTCATACTTTGCCTGTGTGCTCAATGTCTGAATCATAAAGAGCTACATCTTGTTGGAGTGAGAGATCACTTACTAATGTACAGGATGCAAAGCTCGTATGATCGGTGGATCCTTCATGGGGAACCTTCGGATGGTCCCGAAAGTGATCAGAGTCATGATGAATTTCATGAAAGGGCAGACCATGAGAATGTCGATGGCAATGAAGACTTCGATGATGATGATGGACTTCAGGATATTTTTCGTGACCTGTTTGAAGCTGAACTTACAGGTGATGGTGGTGGACCAAGGTTTGAAAGTGTGTTAGATGAATTACACAAGGAGTTGCAAGAGGGATCTCGTTATACAAAATTTTATTTGTGATGAAGTTACTTCATATCAAGTCATTCTATCGGATCACCAATGTTGCGTTTACTGCAATGATGAAGTTGTTGTCCTTAGCATTCCCTCATTGCTCTCTTCCAGCATCTTACAATAAAGCAAAGAACTTCCTAAGTTCTCTTTCGGCGGCAGCATGAGAAACTTGATCAGTGTCCAGTCTGTGGAGCATCAAGATGGAAGGATAAAAATGGAAACAAGCGTATTCCTGAGAAGGTTTTGAGGCATTTTCCAATTATTTCAAAGCTCAAGAGGATGTTTATTGAGAAGGAATTAGCAGAGGATGCACAATGGCACCTCAAAAAGCGACGGCCTGTCCACGGTGAAATGAACCATCCAGCTTATGGTGAGGCATGGAAAGACTTCGACAGGAATTTTCCCGAGTTTGCAAGTGATCCTCGGAACTTGAGACTCGGCCTTGCCACTGATGGTTTCAATCCATTCAGCCAACTGAGCAGCTCACACAGCATGTGGCCGGTATTTCTTGTGCCGTACAACCTCCTGTCATGGGAATGTGTGGAACAGAGAAACTTAATGATGGCCTTGCTCCAGCGAAGAATTTTGATCTGTTCTTGGAGCCTCTCATTGAAGAGTTGATTCAGCTTTGGGAAGAGGTCCTAACTTTTGATGCATCTAGTGGTGCACAATTTAAACTGCATACAGTTTTATGGTGCATCCATGATTATCCAGCACTGGCCACGTTGTCTGGGCGAGTGACAAAAGGTTATTATGCTTGTGCGCGCTGTGATAAAAATCCTTGCTCAATACGGATAAAGAACAAGATTTGTTATATCGGGCACCATCGTTTCCTTGGTAACGAGGATCCTTTCAGGGTTAATGCCCAATTTCGTGCGCAACCATACAGAGAAAAGCCAGGGCAATTTACAACAGAGGAGTTGCTGCAGCAAATGGACAATAATGTCAAAGATGTTAGACCAGGCATCTCTCGACCACGAAAAAGGGAGAGGGTAGAAGGCCAATGTTGGAAACCCAGGTCTTCTCTGTTTGACTTGCCGTATTGGACAAGTTTGAAGATACCACATAATTTTGATGTGATGCACATCGAAAAGAATATTTGTGAAGCCCTTCTTGCAATGCTTCTCAACATTTCTAGTAAGACCAAGGACACGTTGAATGCTAGGATTGACTTGGAAGAATTGGACATAATGCCACAATTACAGTTGCAGCTTGAGGGTGATCGATACGTCATGCCAAAAGCTTCGTATGCATTGAGTAAAGAAAAACAGAAGAAATTTTGCGAATTTATACAAGCGGTGAAATTTCCAGATAGGTATGTTGCGAGCTTAGCAAGATGTATTGCTGAAGACGGATGCAAACTCACAAGATTGAAAACACCTGATTACCACATCCTGCTCCAAAGGATCTTGCCAGCTGCCCTTTGAAGTCTCGTGGCTAAACCCGTTTACAAGGCAGTTGCGGAACTGCCTTGTAAACTATGTTGCAAACGGCTGAAGTTAAAAGATTTAGAAATCTTGAGAGATAAAATTCCACAAATTTTGTGCAAGCTTGAGAACATTTTCCCTCCTGCATTCTTTGATGTCATGGTACACTTGGCTGTTCATTTACCTGAAGATACAATTCTTAGAGGTCCAGTATAGGTGGATGTATCCTGTTGAAAAAAGGCTATGTAAATTAAAGAGCTTCGTGAGAAACAGGGCAAGACCTGAAGGGTCCATTGCAGAAGCATATATTGCCAACGAGTGCTTGACATACTATTCAAGATACTTTGGTGATGGTGTTGACACACGATTCAGTCAGGACAGGAACAGAGAGACTGTTAACACGAGTGGAGTTACATATGATGTTTTCAAGCATGGTGCTCGTTTCATTGGACACCCACTGCTTAAATTTGAAGAAGATCATTATGAACACATGGTATGGTATGTGCTAAACAACTGTCCCGAGATCGAGCCATATATAAAGTATGTAACTCCTCTTACGCTTGTGCGTTATTCTTCTATACATGCAACATGTGTTATTGAGCTCTATTTTGATTAAAATACTATGTATATTGCAGGAAAGTGAGAGAAGATCTTCAGACAAAATATACTAGTAATTACTGTCTTGACAAAGCGCTTCGTAAAGAATTTCATGGATGGTTTAAGAAAGAAGTGAGTTGTTTTTTTTTTGCCACAAGTTTACATGAAATTACTATCTGTTGCGTATACGTGTTCATCACCAACCTGTATATTTTGTTATGCAGATTGCCACTATCAAATACAATCGTAATCAACATGTTCCCCATGACTTGGAAGCATTCGCAAGCCAACCACTCCTGCGAGTCAGAGTGTATTCAAGGTGTATTATTAAAGATGTCCGATACCAAATAATTGAGGTTGACAAAATTAGAAAGACACAAAATAGTTGAGTAGTGGTGTCCAGTGTCCACGACAGACGTCAAGTGGATTTCTATGGTGTCATCAAAGATATCATTGAGCTGCAGTATAACTCTACACCGGAGGCTAATCGAACTGTTGTTTTATTTCGGTGTGACTGGTTTCATATGAACGAAAAGAATGTGGTTGCAGACGCATTCTTCAAAAGCATTAACACTGCAAAATTATGGTACAAAGATCAACCTTATTGTTGACAGTCCTTAAGTACCACTTTTGACCGTCAAGTACCTGCATAAAAGAAATAAAATGAACACCAAACATAGTGGTAGGAGTTTATTACTAACGAATTCCACGAGTGTGGGGCCCAACAGGGCCCAGATTTGGCCTGCTGGCAGCAACCGACTTCCTGAAGGTGGTTCTGCCTGCAATCAATGCATTAAGGCGGCGGAGACCCCCCAAACCGACCTACTCAAGGCTATAAATAAAGGGGTACCCCATCCCTTCAAGGACACACAAGAAGGAGATCCTCATTCCACTCCCAAGAGCCTAGAGCCTCTTGTACACTAGTAGAATAGGGAGAGAGTAGGGTAGAAGAGAGGGGTAGTCCTCCCTTTGCGAGGACTTAGCTTAAATCTTGTATTCTTGGAGAATACTTATTTATAGTGGATTGTTCATCGTTCGTTTATCGTTCGTTCGTCGTTCGTTCGTCGTTCATCTCCATTACAAGTAAGTATTCTCGATCTCCTTTTGGATTGTGTACTTCTTATCTAGGTTAAGTTCTTTCTTTACTTGCTTACGAGATCATCGCTCTATTCATTTAGAGTACCTTGCCTTTCGTTTAGCTAGCCCAGGCTAAGGTAGTAATCGATACATAGACGTGGTGTCTAGGTTATTGGTTACCTTTGTTTGCTGCGTGCTCCACGGTTTGTAGAGGTAGGCGGTAGGTGGTGACAGCCCTATCCGTCCTTTGTAATCCTCCACGTTCGGGTACGTAGTAGAGCAACAGGCCGGAGTGACTTGGCAGACCAGGTCTAAGCCGGCGCCCAAAGTAAGCAATTAGAGGTGCAGTTTATCTTAGCTAAGAACCTCATCCATAGGAATCCTCTGTACCCGAACCTACCATCCATCTTCGTGTCCTTGGACTAGCTAGACTAGAGGATAATTACACTCCGTTCCTTTGGGAAATTATAAATAACAATACCCTCGGGTGAAGTGCTACAACGGTATTCTCCGTGCGCTTGCGGATTTATCTGTGATGTTAAGAAATACCAACAAGCATTTCTGGTGCCGTTGCGGGGGAACGGTAGTTGTTTTTGTCTTCAAACTTAGTTGGTCCTCGTATTGCATCCTTTTATTTATCCTTTTTCCTATCATTTCTTATCCTTTATCCATCATCAATCTTTCACCATCCATCATTTCTATCCTTTCCTTGAAAAACACCAAAAACATTTATCATGGAGCCACAACCTACCATCAAATCATTCTCTGCTCCAAGGGGAGAGTTCATAGAGCCACCATTATCTTCCAAACCTACTTCCACATCTGGCTATGAACTCCATCCTGGCTTTATAGCCATGGTACGAGAACAACCCTTCTCTGGAGTTGACCAAGAAAATCCATATCACCACTTGCAAGAATTCGAGCGATTGTGTTCATGCCTCATGATCCAAGGCATGTCACAAGAAACTTTGAAATGGAAGTTGTTTCCTTTCTCCCTTCAAGAGAAAGCAAGACAATGGTACAATTATGCCGTCAGAAGCACGAACGGCGATTGGGAAGAACTTCGAGATAAATTCTGTTTGGCCTTCTTCCCTTTATCCCGTATTGTTGCTCTCCGTCTAGAAATTCTCAATTTCTCGCAGAATGAGAAGGAGCCCATAGGTGCGGCATGGGCTCGGTTTTCTTTGCTAATTCTTTCGGCCCAAACCTGTCTATTCCCGACCCCATGCTATTGCAACACTTTTACATGGGTCTAGACAAGGAATCCGCCCAATATCTTGACATCACCGCTGGAGGGTCCTTTTCTTCGAAAACCCCAATCGAAGGAAGAGATATCTTGAATCGGATCACAGAAAATAATTCCTTCATCAATGATCATAGTGAACCCCTCCAAGAGCAAGTCGTGTCAAGCATCGAGGAGCCCTCAACATACGAATCCATTCCTTCTTCTTCCACATCCCAAGATTCGCTTATTGAGCCCTCTCCTGTTCCAAGAACAATGATGGAGGAAGAAGAAATTCAACCTCTTAAGTTCCCATTTGAATTCGAGGATGATATCTTTGAAGATTTTGGAAACACATCGAATTATTGCTATCAAAAGAAACCACCAGCTCCTAGGTCTCCTCCCGATCCACTCGAAAGTCAGTTCCTTAAAGAACATTGTTCGGGAGTTGACCACCATCATGATTGATGAATGGTTGAGAGAGGTTGAGTTCTCTCTCGAAGTAATCCGGATTATCCAACCTTCTTCAATCATTCAATGCAACATAAGAGGAGTTACGGTTGATGTTCACTACAACCCCACTGTTGGTGTAAACCTAATAGCTGACTCCTTTGCGTTTGACATTCTTGGTGATGAACCTTTGATGTCAACAACCAAATCCTTCAAGAGCCCGTCTGGACATCTTTTAGACGGATATGGGGTTTTGCAAAATGTGACCATTCGTCACAACAATATCGAGGCAATCCTATATTTCCATGTCTTAGAAATCAAGGACTTTGATATCCTTATCGGGCATCCCATAGAGAAGTTGTTCTTTGATGCACCGACACTAGGAACCCTCAACATCAAGCTTGGGAGAGACTCTTTTTCCATTCCGATCTCTCGATCGAGAAACGCTTTGACAAATAGTCTCCCTGAGGATGAGCCCATTGAGGAAGTGATGGCTATCTATCCCTTTGACTCTCCTGAATCACTCCTAGACGAATACTCTCATGATTTTATCCAAGAGGTGGCTATCTATCCCTTTGACTCTCCTGAATCACTCCTAGACGAATACTCTCATGATTTTATCCAAGAGGAGGCAGATTTAGATGAACCACTCGAGCTTCCTAATTTTCAAACACCATCACGACCTCCAATTGAGCTCAAACCCTTACCTTCTGGCCTACGTTATGCTTTTCTTCATGGAGATAAAGAAGCTCATGTCATCATAAGTGACAAGCTTTCTGAAGACAAAACTGCTAGACTCATTGCCATTCTAGAAAAGCATAGATCTGTCCTGGGCTACTCTCTTCAAGATCTCAAAGGGATTAATCCCGCTCTCTGCACCCATCGCATCCCTATCGATCCTGATAGCACACCTTCTAGGGAGCCTCAAAGGAGGCTAAACAATGCAATGAGAGAGGTCGTCAAGAAAGAGGTTCTAAAACTCCTTCATGCCGGAATAATTTATCCTGTTCCGCATAGTGAGTGGGTTAGCCCCGTCCAGGTAGTGCCCAAGAAGGGAGCAATGACGGTCGTTAAAAATGACAAGAATGAGCTGATCCCACAACGAACCGTCACGGGATGGAGAATGTGCATTGATTACAGAAAACTTAACAAGGCAACCAAGAAAGATCATTTTCCGCTGCCTTTCATTGATGAAATGTTAGAGCGGTTGGCAAAGAATTCTTTCTTTTGTTTTCTTGATGGGTATTCTGGTTATCATCAAAGTAAGACCACCTTCACTTGCCCTTATGGAACCTACGCCTCTCGTAGAATGCCTTTTGGGGTGTGCAATGCACCCGCCTCTTTCCAAAGGTGCATCATGTCTATCTTTTCTGACATGATCGAGGAAATCATGGAAGTCTTCATGGACGATTTTTCTTTCTACGGGACAACCTTTGATCATTGTCTTGAAAATTTAGACAAGGTCTTGCAGCGATGCCAAGAGAAGTACCTAGTGCTTAATTGGGAAAAGTGCCACTTCATGGTCTGAGAGGGGATAGTTCTTGGACACCTTGTGTCTGAGAGGGGTGAGGAGGTGGACAAGGCTAGGATCGATGTTATAGAACAGCTTCCACCTCCAAGCAACGTGAAAGGGGTCCGTAGTTTCTTGGGTCATGCAGGGTTCTATCGCCATTTCATAAAAGACTTCTCTCACATTGCTAGGCCCCTCACGAGCCTTTTAGCTAAGGACGCTCCTTTTGAGTTTGATGATGAGTGCTTGAAGTCTTTCAACACCCTTAAGAATGCACTCATATCAGCCCCAATCATACAACCCCCTGATTGGACGTTACCCTTTGAGATAATGTGTGATGCTAGTGACTATGCTGTTGGGACGGTTCTTGGCCAAACCAAAGATAAGAAGCATCATGCTATATCTTACGCTAGCAAAACCTTGATAGCAGCTCAATTGAATTATGCAACCACTGAAAAAGAGCTTCTTGCTGTTGTTTTTGTTATCGATAAGTTTAGATCTCACTTAGTGGGAGCAAAGTTATCGTCTACACTGATCATGCTGCTTTAAAATACTTGCTCACTTAGAAAGATGCTAAACCTCGCTTGCTACGACGGATTCTTTTGCTCCAAGAATTTGATCTTGAAATAAGAGATAAGAAAGGAGTAGAAAATTCTGTGGCAGATCATTTGTCTCGTATGCAAGTCACTAACATGCAGGAACTACCAATAAGTGACTTCCTACGAGATGATATGCTGCTAAAGGTGACAGATACCAACCCCTGGTATGCAGACATTGTGAACTTCATTGTGACAGGGTATGTCCCACCAGGGGAGAACAAAAGAAAATTGATCTAGGAGAGTCGACGTCACCATTGGGTGGACCCATACCTCTATAGAGTTTGTGCTCATGGGCTATTAAGAAGATGTGTGCCGATAGTTGAGGGCACCAAGATAATTGAAAGATGTCATGCATCACCATATGGGGGACATTATGGTGCCTTCCAAACACAAGCAAAAATCTGGCAGAGTGGTTTCTTATGGCCAACAATGTATGAAGATTCCAAGGAATTTGTCAGAAGATGCAAGAGATGCCAAAAAGTTGGAGGCGTCACAGCCCGCGATGCAATGCCCCTAACATACAATCTTCAAGTGGAACTATTTGATGTATGGGGCATTGACTTCATGGGGCCTTTTCCAAAGTCTGGTGATTGCGAGTATATCTTGGTGGCCGTCGACTATGTGTCCAAGTGGGTAGAGGCAATACCGTGTAGAGCTGCTAACTCCAAACATGCTCGCAAGATGTCCCACGAGTTCATCTTCCCTCGTTTTGGAACACCAAGAATGGTGATAAGTGACGGAGGGTCTCATTTCATAGATAAGACCTTCCGAAGCTTTCTAAAAGAGCTTGGAGCACAACACAACATTGCAACTCCATACCACCCCAAAACAAGTGGACAAGCAGAAACATCCAACAAACAAATCAAGAACATTCTGCAGAAAACGGTCAATGAAATGGGGAAGGCGTGGAAGTCAAAGTTACCTGATGCACTATGGGCATATAGAACGGCATACAAAACACCCATTGGCATGTCACCCTACCAACTTGTCTACGAAAAAACATGTCATCTACCCATCGAGTTGGAGCATAGGGCATATTGGGCCATTCGCAAATTTAACATGGACTTCCAAAAAGCCAGGAAACTTCGAAGACAACAAATATCCGAGCTGGAGGAAGCAAGAGATAAAGCATATCATAGTGCCAAGATCTACAAAGAAAGAACCAAGAGATGGCACGATAAGAAAATAAAAATAAAGGAATTCAAGGCAGGGGACAAGGTGCTACTCTTCAATTCTAGGGTCAAGTTGTTCAGGCATGGGAAACTTCGGAGTAAATGGGAAGGGCCATTCACCGTCGTTGATGTTGCAACACATGGAGCAATCACACTCCAAGACGATGGAGATAACCTTTTTAAGGTAAATGGTCAACATTTAAAAGTTTTCCTAGAACCTGATCAAAACCTAGATGAGGTAGACGTGATCGATTTAGTTGACTTCAATAACCCACCATAGCTTCCTACCTTGATTCCCCCCTTATAAATAAATTATTTGAAAAAACTAGGCGTTTTTATTTCCCTTTTCAAACATCTAATGCGCCTTAAGTTATTTGAATTCAATAAATATAAGCTCCCCGGTCTTTAACCCCGGTAGAGTCCTCTTTTGTTTCCACATTCTTTTGTTTCTTTTGAATAAATAAACCAGGTACAAGAATAAGTGTGGGGGAGATCCGTCCTTCTTCATCATGCACACATTCGAGATCTCCCACCAACACGATGCACAACATCGCACTGATCAACACGTGTGGTCTCCACTTCATCCAATGCGAAGGTTTGCGCATCCTATACCCTACTCTCTAATTCATGAGTTAATACAATCTTTGATGTTTATTCACTAAAATTTAACTCAATGATAAAACAAATCTTTTTATTCCTCAAAACAAAAACATGCATGCTTCTGTTTGGTTGGCCTGCATACTCTTTATTCCTCACTTCGCACACCTGTTGCTTGTGAACACCAATATCATAGGACCCCATGTTCATCTAAGTTGTTGGCGAATGTGATATGGTTGGATGATAGGAATCCTGCTTCTTCTGTATAGAGTACTTGGGAATTTATTTTGCAAAATTTAAAATCCATAGCTTTGCACTCCTCAATGATCTTATATTCCAACCAGAGCCAAATAATGATCACATTGAAAACCCCTACAAAATGTTGCTTGTTATTGCTTTGAGTTTTGTCAAATTGTGTGACCCTTGTGAGATGCTCGTCATACTTTCATGATCAAGATCACGTACACATACACCACCACCACAAAACATGCTAAACTTCTACACTGGAAGTTAGCAACACCATTTCCATCCATCCATCCACCAAATAAATACTCCATCACTTTTGTTGTTGATGTCTCTCTCCAAATATTCTTGCAAAAGAGACATGGCTATCAAACAAAAAAGGAGAAAAAAAGAGAGAGAGAGAGAGAGTGCTCATATGCATAAGAGCATGAATAAAGACCTGCTCAAACATGTTGAGCATGATCGAAAAAAAGAGAGAGAGACATGTCCTCAAATAAAAGTCAATCAAGAGAGAGACATCATCGCATCAAGGAGTATCCACCTCATCCCACTTCCCATACACATATCCACACACATGCACATTCTTGATCAGATTGTATGATTTGTTTTCTCTTTGGATCCACTCTTTGACTTTGCAATATAAGTGATGCAAGTATGCTCCTTTTCATCCCTACCAAGCTCCACATAAAGCCTTACATAGAAGTAGGATGAAAAGAGGCAAATCCAATGCCTTGGTGAGGAATTATACACATTGAGCGATCTGAGAGTTCTCATTTGAGGAGTACAAGCTATGTTTTTACTTTGAAAATCTATCAAAAACCCAAGTTACTCAACAGAGGAGTATTGATGACTTGAATCAAGACCGTTCCATTCCTCAACCGCCCAAGATGGCATGATAGCCACATCAAAGTTCACAGGTTTAGATATGGCGTGGAATAACTTGTATGCCAGCATCATACCAAAAGGAGTCATGTTTTATCTTATGTCTTCCACCTTCACTCGAGGACGAGCAAAGGCTCAAGTGTGGGGGTGTTGTTGACGGTCCTTAAGTACCACTTTTAACCATCAAGTACCTGCATAAAAGAAATAAAATGAACACCAAGCATAATGGTAGGAGTTTATTACTAACGAATTCCACGAGTGTTGGTGAATTTATGAGTGTAGGTACATTTCATATGAAAATAAGAGAAAACACATCATGAAGATCACATCATATCGCTCCGAGAAATCAGCATCGGTAGCCGAGCAAGATATGGATCAAAAGCCCTACAAGACTCAACCCAATTGGGCCAAAGCACCAATATACATCATTAGGACCCAAAGGGGGACTCCTTGGCCAAAGCCCAAGTGACATATCACTCTGGCAAATCTACGGTCATCGCAGAATCACACGCGATGGAGAAAAGGCCAAAATTCAGCCATCTGGACTCATCCTGGGCCATACACCGAGGAGAAACATCAAGAAGACCCAGAGGAACACTATAGCAAAGCCCAAGACCAAAGGAAACAAAAGGGGGTCGGCCGACGGCCATTCCCAGGTCGCCCGACCTGATGTGGGGCCCAACAGGGCCCAGATTTGGCCTGCTGGCAGCAACCGACTTCCTGAAGGCGGTTCTGCCTGCAATCAATGCATTAAGGCGGTGGAGACCCCCCCAAACCTACCTACTCAAGGCTATAAATAAAGGGGTACCCCCTCCCTTCAAAGACACACAAGGAGAAGAGCCTCATTCCACTCCCAGGGTCCTAGAGCCTCTTGTACACTAGTAGAATAGGGAGAGAGTAGGGTAGAAGAGAGGGGTAGTCCTCCCTTTGCGAGGACTTAGCCCAAATCTTGTATTCTTGGAGAATACTTATTTATAGTGGATTGTTCATTGTTCGTTCATCGTTCGTTCGTCGTTCGTTCATCATTCGTTCGTCGTTCGTTCATCGTTCATCTCCATTACAAGTAAGTATTCTCGATCTCCTTTTGGATTGTGTACTTCTTATCTAGGTTAAGTTCTTTCTTTACTTGCTTACGGGATCATCGCTCTATTCATTTAGAGTACCTTGCCTTTCGTTCAGCTAGCCCAGGCTAAGGTAGTAATCGATAACATAGACGTGGTGTCTAGGTTATAGGTTACCTTTGTTTGTTGCGTGCTCCATGGTTTGTAGAGGTAGGCGGTAGGTGGTGACAGCCCTATCCGTCCTTCGTAATCCTCCACGTTCGGGTACTTAGTAGAGTAACAGGCCGGAGTGACTTGGCAGACCAGGTCTAAGCCGGTGCCCAATGTAAGCAATTAGAGGTGGAGTTTATCTTAGCTAAGAACCTCATCCATAGGAATCCTCTCTACCCGAAACTACCATCCATCTTCGTGTCCTTGGACTAGCTAGACTAGAGGATAATTACACTCCGTTCATTTGGGAAATTATAAATAACGATACCCTTGAATACTCACGGGTGTAGTGCTACAACGGTATTCTCCGTGCGCTTGCGGATTTATCTGTGACATTAAGAAATACCAACACTTATGTATTGGCACAGCAAGTAAGAAAGGTGTTCTACTTACCGTGCACATTAAATGGAAGAGACTGGAAAGTTGTGCAACATTTTGAGCAAAGGAACTTGTACCATGTCCATCAACAAGACAATGAGTCAGGATCCACTGAATCAGAAATTGCATACCAAGACGATTACGCAGAAGATGACGAATGGGTAGTCGATGAAGTGCTTCCTGTGCAGCCAGATGATGCAGCGGTGGATGAGGAGCTTATCACCGTGCCTGCAAGTATGATTAATGAGCTTCGGAAACGAGCCAACACTGATTCGGATGAAGATAGTGACGATGAAGTTGAGGACGATACTCTCTATAATAACCAATCCGATGTTGATTCTTCTGATGATGACAATTCACACATTCCTCATGGCGATGCTGCTGCCGCTGATGATGATGATGACGATGATTAGTAGTCGGTCTTGAACTCTGTTTTACCTTTTCCTCGAACATTTATGAAATTACTTGTGTTGCAGTCTCAATGATGCAGACTGTTTTGTTAAATGTGAACTCATTTTAATTTATCTGGATGGATATGTCATTAGATATGGTCTCATGTTCTCATCCTTGTGTCGTATAAGTAAGGCTGCTAGTAAATAACACTCCATTTTATCCCGTGAAGTCTATTACCAACCCAGGGATATTCCCCTGAAGTCTATTACAATCCAGGGGACCTTCCCCTGTTGTCGACACTGTACCATTATCCGAATGAGCTCATTCTGATTTGGAAGAAGATAGTGACGATGAAGTTGAGGACAATACTCTCCACAATTACCAATCCGATGTTGATGTTCATTCTCATCATTGTGTCGTATCGTATAAGACTGTTACATACCACTCTGGCCCATTTTATCCGGGGAAGTCTATTACAAACCGACGGATATTCCCGGAAGTCGTATAAGTAAGATTGCTAGTAGATAACACTCCATTTTATCCCGTGAAGTCTATTACCAACCCTGGGGTATTCCCCTGAAGTCTATTACAATCCAGGGGACCTTCCCCTGTTGTCGACATTGTACCATTATCCGAATGAGCTCATTCTGATTCGGAAGAAGATAGTGACGATGAAGTTGTACCTCCCTCTCGAGTACAAGACTGCAAGCATTGAAATTGCCCTGACATGCATACACTAGATAGACTCGTTTAAAACATCAAATCAACGGACAAATCTTTTTCTAGTAGTAATCTACAAAGAGAGCGGTACCGATTGAATGGGAAATTGGATTGAACTGACATAGTCACGACATCATACAGGAAATGAAAAAAAGCAATCACAGTGCACTAACGTTGTATTACAATCGACTTAATTAACAACAATCACACAACCAAAGAGTAAACTAATGCCGCATTACAAACGATTTAATTAATAGCAATCACAATGCCGGCAGTGTCAGAGGCGCCATGATGAGGACTAGCACGAATGCGGGCTCTCACGCAGCCGGAGCCTCTGCGCAGGCTCCCCTGCAGCAGGAGCCTCGGTCGCCGGTTCCCCCGCAACGGGATCCTCGGGCGCGGGCTCCACTGCAGCAGATCCCGCTTCGTCGGTAACCTCTCCGCGGCTATCTCGGCCGCGCGCGCCACCCTGTCTCTCCCGACCGCGCCCGCCGCCTCGGCCGCTGCGGCCGGCCCGACCTCTCCCGCCGCCTCACGCAGTGCGGCCCGCACCAATGCGCCGACCGTCCTGCTTGCTGCGGCCCCTAGCCACATAACCAACTTCCCTTTCCTCCAAGAAATCCCGTACCCGCTTTCGCCTCTGTAGGTCCTTCAATTGTCGGCGCTTCGCCTTGGCTTGGCGCTCCGAGTCGGAGCTCTCGTCGGAGTAGTACTTTTAATTTGAGCGTGAGGTGACCTGCCACTCCATGTCCTCGTCGGAGCTCGCAATGCCGGCGGAGGACGACATTGTTGTCTAGAGGAAAGAGTGCGAGGAGCTGGCTACGGAAGTACTAGCTCGCCAAGGGCAAAAGAACAACTTCATAGGGATCGGGGCGTGAGGATCCTCTGCAATACTTCCCATGAATTCACAATCACTGACATGCGGGACCGGACTCACATGTCAGTTACTAGGAAGTAACGGATCGGGCGTGTGCCGAAAGATAACGCGGGAAACTGGGAGCTCCGCGGGAAACTGGGAAGGCGGGAACTAGGCCACTACTAGAAAACCAAGCAAGGCCGACTGTTATTCAACCCTCGGGCATTACCTTATACCATCGGGGAAACGTAAGTGACGCCTTTTTGTCACCAAACGGGTCTGTTTTGGCGTTTTTAGTGACGAAACGTCATAAAAGTTGGCCAAAAAGGGAAAAAACCTAAAATAGTGACGGATCTACAGTAAAATTATCGTTAATCAGCAAATCTGTACTAGTAACGTCCCACGCTGTCGCATGAGTCGCTACCATCAAAACTGAGCCATCTCCACACAAATTCATTTAGCTCGTATTGATCTTTACCAGCACATCACTCCGCTACCATCAAAACTGAGCTATCTCCACACAAATTCATTTAGCTCGTATTGATCTTTACCATCACATCACTCCCGAACTCGTTGTCGCTGAGGTGCACCAGCATTCACCGGCACAAAAATAAACCATGTTTGGATTAATCCAGTCCGGTAGCTCTATATCAGGTGCCGCAATGTTCGCGTCAAGAATCATCACTTTAATAGCCAAACACACCGGTACAAAGCTGTCCATGTCAAAATCTGATGAACGCAAAGACGAACGGGTAGATGAAAGTGGAGTGGGGTTCGTGCCTGCCAATGGCAAGCTTGACGAGACCCTGGCCACCCTCAGCTTCGTGCAACTCACAAACATGCAAAAAGCATTACGTGAGGACAAAAGCTAGTAGATTAGGATTAAACATATTAATACATGATAGAAGGAATATTGAATTGCAAGAAAGAATCTTCCCCTGAGTCCCTGACGATCTTTGCGTTGGTTGTGTGTGTGCAGCCGTGTGAAACAGCCCTTCATCTTGGAACTTGAAGCCGTTTACTTTTTGTGAAAACTTTGGCTCCGTCTCCGGAGACTTGGATTCTGCATTGCGCATGCAGCTACGACGAGTCGGCGACTCCTCAATTCAAACAGCTCCTACGATCTCTGACTTCGGATCGCAACACGCCCCAACGCCGCTACAGCAAACCTGGAGTTTGCCGAGTGCCAGAAGCACTCGGCAAAGCAGCTTTTACACTCGGCAAAGAGTTTGCCAAGTGTTGCACTCGGCAAAGGCCTCACGGCAGCCAATTCTCGGCAAAGCCTAGTTTGCCGAGTGCTTTTTATCGGGCACTCGGCAAACAATTTGCCGAGTGTCGCAAAAGCACTCGGCAAAATAAAGGTAAGTGACGGAAGGAAACGGCCGTCAAGGATAGTTTGCCGAGTGCCCTGACGTCAGGCACTCGGCAAACTCCCAAGGTTTGCCGAGTGTCAGGTCCCTGGCACTCGGCAAACTCCCTCTGTTTGCCGAGTGCCAGGTCCCTGGCACTCGGCAAACTCCCTATGTTTGCCGAGTGTCAGGCCTCTGGCACTCGGCAAACTTTGGTCAGTTTGCCGAGTGCTGTCCCAGCACTCGGCAAAAATTGGTAAATTTGCCGAGTGTCTCAGGTTTGCACTCGGCAAAAGACTGAGGCACTCGGCAAAAAAAATCGCCAGAATGCAATAAAATGGTTAAAATCACTGCAACCTGGACCAAAATCACACCAAATCATACATATATGCTCATCATCATCATAGACACATACACATCACCACCATCATCATCACAGGCATTTAAATCATCACAACACATAGAAATCTCCACAAATACATAGAAATGGTCCAAATAGTGATAAACCAAGTCGTCGACAACCACAAGCACAAGTTCATCAAACGTAAGCAAGCACAACTAGTTGGTTCATGACATAGGACTAGAAATACAACTACAAGCTACATCGGAGGGCGATGATGATAAGGATGAAACGGAGAATAAACATTGGGAGGGGAAACCGGCTGATTATTCGATCCCGCTGATATGTTCTGCAAAGAGGAGATATTACATGATTAACACAAGATTCTAGATAGACGTGCCGACAGGAAGTGGAATGAATCTGCAAGGATTTAGATATACTCACCGGAGTGCCTTGACTCGGACTCGAAGTGCCGACAACAGGAGGAAGAGGTAGTGGCGGCGGTTGCATCCCACTAGTTTGCCACTGGTAAAACATCGCCTGCATTTGCCGTTGCATCTCCTCCTGCATCCTTGCATTCTGTTCGTAGAGCCTCGCATCGTACCTCGCCTGCTGTTCTTGCAGCTGTGCCTGGTACTTCGCCTCCTGTGCCTGGAGCTTCGCCTCCATCTCCTCCCGTAGCTGGGCCTACAACATGTCATCCCAATATTACAATGCAAAGCAAATATATGTCTCAAATCTATTGTCACAACGGCTGCAGGGACACTAAGTCTTTCCACCTTTTCTAACATTGGCAAATGCTTGTTTCAAGAAAGCAAAGGTCTTCTCAACCTATTCACTTGTTTCAGAACCCTTCCTTAGCCGGCCCGTGTACATCCACTCACGGTCATCCATCCTCTATCATATGAGCGAGCAATTTAAAATTCATTGGCATCTACACGATGCCTACAATGTCTAATAGGTGACGATAGGTCCTAATCCCACCCGACGATGCGTAGATGGGGCTAGTTTCCAATGTCTACTCCGGTCTGAGACGGAATTTCGGCAGCACCTCCCCGCTGTTCTCCAAATACACGTCCTGATAGGGAGATTGTGTATCCGGAGAACAACAGGGAGGCGCGGCCGAAACTCTGTCTCAAACCGAAATAGACAATGGAAACTAGCCCCATCTACGCATCCTCAGGCTGTCCAAGAAACGTGGACAATTCGAAACAGATACAGTCATAGATATGCAACCCTCGGGCATATCTCCAACTGTATCTATTTCGAACGGGAGACGCCTAACTAGGTTACGCGTTACCTACAAACAGAAATGGAAAAGGTGGGTTTTTTTATGTCTCACCTTGCTCTCCCGCAAAGTGACGAGTGGAAGACGGTGGAAAAGCCTCTCCTATCCTGCAAAGAATAAAACATAACACCGTCAATTCAAAATTTCGGCAGCACCTCCCCTATACGGTGAGGTTCCCAAAACCTGCAAGAAAACAACGGCACGATGGCCGACACTCACATCCAACAAATCAACGGCACAATGGCCGGATACCACATCGAATTGAAACAGCCATTTGGTCCAATTCAAACAACCAAATCACTTGGTCCAATTTTCATTTTCAATTTCAATGACATACACAATTTCCGATCAAATATTTCCAAACGATCCCTCATTTCATCACAACCACCGGTCAAATAATTCGAAGCAATTATATTTTCGTATTCAATTTCACAAGCAAAAGCGTTATTTCCAAACAATTCTTCATTTCACAAGCAATTCATTTCATATTTTATTTCATATTTCACAAGCAATCTATTTCATAATTGAATTTAAATAAAAAATATAACATTTCAATTCATTTAACAAAAACAGAAAAAGAAAAAGAAAAAAAAAAGGAAGAAGATGCTCACCTTCTAACTAACGGCCGCCGGGGAGCCCTTCAGGCCGGTGGAGGTCGTCAGGGGTGGCGGCGGCTGTGGAGGAGGGAGGACGGGTGGGGACGTCGGGGGAGGCGCCGGCGTCGGGTGGTGGCGCCCCGGGTCGTCGACTGAGCTCGGTGGAGGAGCCGGGGCGGGGAGGCGCGCCGGCGTCGGGTGGCGGGCGCCCCGCGTCGTCGCGGGCAGAGGGGGGGGGGGCGGGGAGGCGCGGCGGCGTCAGGTGGCGGCGCCCCGTGTCATCGCGGGCAGAGGGAGGGGCGGGGTCGGGGGCCGGGGCGGGGACGCGCGCCGGCGTCAGGTGGCGGCGCCCCGCGTCGTCGCGGGCAGAGGGGAGGGGCGGGGTCGGGGGCCGGGGAGGGGACGCACGCCGGCGTCGGGTGGCAGCGGCCCGCGTCATCGCGGGCACAGGGGAGGGGCGGGGTCGGGGGCCGGTGCGGAGAGGCGCGCCGGCGTCCGGTGGCGGCACCCCGCGTGGCGGCGAGGCTCCGGGTCGACGGCGCAGGGGAGGCGGAGGAGCGGGGGCGGGGCCGGGGGCAGGGTCGGGTGGCGGCGAGGCTCGCACGGCGGAGGTGGACTCGGGTGGCGGCGGCGGACTCTGGGTCGACGGCGTGGCGGCGCGTATGGCAGCGGTGAGATGCAAACGAAATGGAGATAAGGGTGAGGAAGGAGAAGCGCACGCGCGGGGGATATCCAAAACATTTGCCGAGTGCTAGATGTAAAGCACTCGGCAAAGTACTCGCGCACGGCAAACAGTAGTTTGCCGAGAGCCTCGATCCCACACTCGGCAAAAAAAATCAAACTGAGGTTCAAAAAAATTTATAAAATCCAAACAAATTCAAAAAATCACCAAACTTTGTCGTGATACATGTCATATGTTCTATTACCAGCAAAAAAAGTTTTGGAGTGAATTCATAATGTGACCGTCAATTTGATTCGAAATCTATATGAACACCTCATAACTTTAAGGATCTTCTTCGGGGAAGCTCCGGTTTCTAAACAACGTACGTGACAACTTTTGAGAAACTTTTTCTATGATTTACCATGGCCTCCACATATGATTTCATGATACCAGTGCGAGTCTCGTAATTTTCAGACTTCGTTTGAGTTTTATAAAAATAAAATACAATTTAACCCCATGTTCGACCTCATATTTCATGTACAAGATGCGCGATTTTTCCGTTCATTTCATGGTTACACCCTCACATTGGACTCAGGAACATGAATATCATTTTTTGAGTCACTAAATTTTAATATTTGAATCACTTGTAGTTCAAATTTGAATTATCTTCAATAAATACTTTAAATGAAATAATTTACTTAAATATGACAAATGAATCGAGAAAAATACCAAATTTGGACATGAAGTAACATGCATACATACATTCATGTTTGGAAAAAAAAAAAGAGACCAAAAATGGTTAAAAAAAATATTTTGCCGAGCGCCATGGAGGGGCACTCGGCAAACCCTTAGTTTGCCGAGTGCCATATCCTGGCACTCGGCAAATACGAAAGTTTGCCGAGTGTCTAACGCATGACACTCGGCAAACGTTGACGGCCGCGTCCTGTTTCGCAACGGAGTGGGAACGTGCGGGGCACGTGACACGTTTGTCGAGAGCCCGGACACGTGGCGCTCGGCAAATGGAAGTGTACCGGGTGTTTTATGTTTGCCGAGTGCCACCTTTCTGACACTCGGCAAATGGCCACTGGCACTCGGCAAACTACGGGTTTGCCGAGTGTCCTTTTTTTGCCGAGAGTTGTGGCGTTGGCGCTCGGCAAATAGGCTATTTGCCGAGTGCCCGACAAAAGGCACTCGGCAAATCATTTTACACTCGGCATATTGCCGGTTTCCCGTACGCCCTGGAGGTGGAAGCCCGCGCCAACGCACTCGACTCGCGAGGCACGACGATGTAGACGAGATCTCGCTGCCCTGATCACGGACGACGCTTGACGAGCTCGACGACGAAGTTCAAGCTCCTCAAGTTTGTTGCCGAAGATTTTAGCCATCGCACTCGACGGAGGATTCCCGCACACGGTGGACTTCAACGGAATGGTATATCAGCCCACCATTCCGGCACGCGTCCTCTAGAACACTTGCTGCGTGGCTTCTCTGCTGGATCAACACAATGCGAAGTAGGCCTATCAAAATTTGGTCTGGGCTGCAAACTCCAGAATCACTATTTTGGAAATTTATGAGACGTATATGAATCCAAACCAAAAAAAAAAAAGTGTACAACTCGGACACACGAAGTACTACTCACGTGAACTCTATATAACATCACCCTTATTGCATCTTTTATCATAAAAATTAGGTACTCACGACGCAAAAAAATATGCCCACCACAAACTAGCATACGAAGAAAGCGTATTCAAGGTATATGAGCCCTTTTTTTCCTGCCTCCTATCAGCATTACATTACTTCTAATGCAAAAAAAAAGTGTAGATCAATATCTTACAACAAATCAGTGGATCAAAAATCCATCGGCATACTGCCAAGTTCGCCTGGAACATCTCCCCAAAAATATTACATAAAAGGTAATGAGTTAATTACTTTCATATTCAGAATTCGTACAAAATAATGCCAGATTATTAAAACTAATATATAGTCACCTATCTAACACAATGAAATATTGCAGATCTTTCCTGTGAATGAAAAAGGGAAAGAAACTCTGTCAATAAAAGGATTTCTTGGTCAAATATCTCAACGGCATTTCTAACATTAATGAAATATTGCAGATCTTGCCTGTAATATTCAAAAAGGAAGGAATCTCTGTCAAAAGTATTAATTCTTGCTTGCATTGTCCGAAATATATTCAGAAACAAGATAGGCAGAAAGAATAAAACCATGCTTGTAACTATCGAGAGAGAATAAAACCATGCTTGTAACTAGAGCCAAGTTCAACTACTGAATATGAATGATAGTAGTTAAGCAAATAAAGAACATGTCAATTCATGTTAAACAGGACTACTCAGTGGCGAGTCCAGGCCCAAATTTGGGGGTGGGCCAGAAGCTTTGTTGGGCTCACATGGGTGGGCCAAAAAAGGAAAAAAATGAAAAAAAAAATCAAAAAAATGCTGCTGCTACAGTGCTAGAATTGCTCGTTGGGCTTAATCTGGGGGTGCCCCCCCCACCCCCCCCCCCCCCCCCCCCCCCCCCCGCGGCTGGACTCGCCCCTGGGACTACTACTGGCCGCTGACACTACGACTCCGAGTGCAACAACAGAACATACAAAGCAGAGATTACTGAAGAAACTTGAATGTCAGAAGCATCTGAATGTTAGAAGCCTTACCACTGCAAATTCTGAAGGAGAAAGTGACGTGCTCGAGTTAGATCACCTTCACAGCATAGAAACCGGTAATCTCCTGCCTGCAGCAGACTATAACTAGGTGATGCTGCCTTGTAAAGAAAATATTTCATGATGCTTTGCTTATTAATGATTTCATTGGTTCATTAACCAATAAAGAAGTTTATCATAGTGATTCACTGAAAAGTTTCATCCAATAACAAGAACTGTGAAAGCATGTTCCTATGACTCAACAGCCACTACTTTTTAATCCAATAACAAGATCGTGACATTGAGCTTGAGCTGGCAAAGCAGAGATCGTGACAAGATTGATTCTAGCCGGCAGACCTGACAAAGCAGCTTCTATTTGCGTCCTAAATCGAGCTAAGAATGGCATCAATTAAACCTCACCAATACTGTTGCGTCAACAAAATCTCACTAAATATGTTGCCATCAATCAATCAAATCTGACCAAGAGGGTACTCTTCGGTAAACACTAGTTTCGAGATCGTGGATGCATGGTGTGTCTCTCAGGTGCTAGAGTTGCTGAAGAGGAGTGCAGGAACCAAGGAAGAAGGTGTTGGAAGCAAGGATCAATGGAGAAGATCAAGTTCCAGCAATGGTGAAGCCACCGTATGATACGGTGCCAGTCACCGTATGATACGGTGACTGCATGCAGAAAATCCAGAGAAAAGGAGAGTCTCTGGTAGAGTCACCATATGATGGTCACCGTATGATACGGTGAGGTCACCGTATGGTTTCCAGAGGAGCTGCAAAATCGACGAAGTTGAAGAGAAGAACAAGAAACAGTCACCGTATGATACGGTGATAGTCAGCGTATAGATACGGTGACTATGGACTGAAAAATCCAGAGAAAGGAGAGTCTCTGGTAGAGTCACCGTATGATACGGTGAGGTCTCCGTATGGTTTCTAGGAGGATAGCAAAATGGAAGAGTTGCTGAAGCTAGAAAGGAGCAGTCACCGTAGCACCGTATGATACAGTGACTAAGAGAACAGTGCCTCTCACAGGAAAGTGAAGTCCCAGTCGACCGTTGGATAGTCACCGTATCACGGTGACTCTAGTCACCGTATGATCCGGTGACCAGAGAAATCTGGGCAGCAACGGCTAGTTTGATGGGTGGAGCCTATAAATAGCGGGTTGCTTGCCTCTTTGAGGTGCTCTTGGACAGTACAAAGGTGGGGAGGTGTTGTCAAGAAGCCAAGTGAAGGAAGAAGAAGCACTTTGAGGGATTTGAGTGATCCAAGTGCTTGAGAAGAGTGACACCATATGCATCCTATGATCTCTTAGCTAGTGAGTGCTTGAGAGGGTCGACTTGGGTTGTTACTCTTGGTCTATGGCAAGACCTAGACCGGTTAGGCATCGGTGGTAAGCTTGTACACGGTCTTAGGGCTTCCCGTGTGAAAGAAGCTAAGTGAAGAGAGCGCCCTTTGGACCGCATCACGTGCGGATCCTTACCTTCGGAGGAGCATCCGGAGTTGCCGGCGGGACGTGCCCGCGTCTTCACTCGGAGAGTGAAGAATGCTCTAGAAGGGATCGCCATCGAGCAGAGGGACGGGGTCGAGACTCCGGTGGGAGTGACACAACGTGGACTAGGGGGAGGCGCCATCCTCTCGATACTACGGGAAATATCATGAGCACTTCTATCCCTTTCTCTTTACTACTTGCACTTACTCATTGTCTTTACTATGCTTGCTAGTTGTTTTCCTTGGTCTATCCATATGCTCTCTAGTTGCTTCTATCATATGCTTGCTCGTGTACTTCATGTGTAGCTTGCTTGCTAGTTGATCTAAAGACTCTACTTAGTGTGCTTGGTTTAGAAGATCTTCTAGTACCTTGTGCTTGTCTAGCTTGTAGTGTAACTTAGGTTTGTACCTATCTAGTGAACTAGCTTGCTCTCTTGATATTGCTCTTTACTATTACTAGTTCACTAGATTAAGGACTCTCCTTAGTGTGCCTCTTTACATACACTAGAACTACTTGCTAGGAGTTGAGTGGGTGATTTGTGTTACGAGAAAAATCTGTAGTGTGCACCGATTCACCCCCCCCCCCCCCTCCCTCTCTCGGTCACACGGTCCTTACAGTTACCACTCAGTTCGGCCTCACCATCAAGGCCGTCCAGTGTGACAACGGTCGTGAGTTCGATAACCACTCCTCCCATGCCTTCTTCCTCTCCCGCGGTGTTCACTTCCGTATGTCCTGTCCATATACCTCCCCTCAGAACGACAAGGCTGAACGTATGATCCGCACTACGAACGATGTCGTTCGCACCCTCCTTCTCCAGGCTTCCCTTCCTGCCCGCTTCTGGGCTGAGGGTCTTCACACTGCCACCTACCTTCTTAACCGTCTTCCTTCCACTGCCTCTCCTGCTCCTACTCCCCACCATGCCCTTTTCGGCACTTCTCCTCGGTATGACCACCTTCGCGTCTTCGGGTGCGCCTGCTACCCTAACACCTCTGTCACCACTCCTCATAAGTTGGCGCCCCGTTCGACTCGATGTGTGTTTCTTGGCTACTCCCCTGACCATAAGGGGTATCGCTGCTTTGACCTTACCTCTCGTTGTATCCTTATTTCTCGGCACGTCGTGTTTGACGAGTCTGACTTCCCCTACTCCACCTCCACTACTCCCTCTCCTGATCCCGAGCTGGAGTCCGTGTTTCCGACTGACCCGGTGGGCCAGTCACCTGTATCTGTGTACCCTCTACCTGCAGGTCTTCAGACCTCTCTGACACCACTTCCGGCGCCGTCTCCCGCGCCACGCGCGGCCCCGGCGCCCTCTCCCGCGCCACGCGCGGCCCTCATGCGCTACGCCCAGCCCGCGCTTGTCTACCGACGCCGGTCGGTGCCGGCTCCAGAGCCGACGCCGGTCCACCCTCGGGCTCGCTCCCGCCTTGACCCGGTGGTGTACCACCCGCCTGTCGTCCATCGGGATCCCGGCCACATTCATCCCATGGTGACACGGCGGGCGGCAAGCGTTCTCCATCCTTCGGCCCTCTCCGCCACCACGGGAGAGCCGGGGATCTCTCCCGTTCCCTCCTCTGTCCGTGGCGCCCTGGCTGATCCTCACTGGCGCCGGGCGATGGAGGAGGAGTATGCGGCCTTGCTTGCCAACCAGACGTGGGACCTCGTGCCTCGTCCCCTTGGTGGCAATTTGGTTACCGGGAAGTGGATCTGGACTCACAAGCGTCGCGCTGACGGCTCACTCGATCGCTACAAGGCTCGCTGGGTTCTCAGGGGTTTCACCCAGCGGCCTAGAGTGGATTATGATGAGACTTTCAGTCCAGTGGTCAAGCCTACTACAGTCCGCTCGGTTCTTTCGCTGGCTCTCTCTCGCTCTTGGCCTGTGCATCAGCTGGATGTCAAGAATGCTTTCCTACATGGCACTTTGTCAGAGACAGTATACTGCAGCCAGCCAGCAGGGTTTGTGGATCCCAGTTGCTCTGACATGGTTTGCCGACTCAACAAGTCCCTCTATGTTCTGAAGCAGGCTCCTCGGGCTTGGTACTCTAGGTTTGCCACGTTCCTGGTCTCTTTGGGGTTCACTGAGTGCAAGTCGGATACCTCCCTGTTCGTCTACCGCCGTGGGACTGACACTGCATATCTGCTGCTGTATGTTGACGACATCATACTCACTGCGTCCAGTCAGACCTTGCTCCAGCGCATCATCCAGTCCTTACAGCAAGAGTTTGCCATGAAGGATCTAGGTGTCCTTCATCACTTCTTGGGAGTCACTGTTGAGCACCGTCCCTCTGGCCTGTTCCTCCACTAGCGACAGTATGCTCTTGATATTCTGGAGCGTGCAGGGATGACTGATTGCAAGCCGTGCTCCACCCCTATTGACACTCAGGCCAAGCTGTCTGCAGATTTGGGTGATACAGTGGCTGACCCGACTGCCTACAGGAGCCCCTCACCTTCACCCGGCCTGACATCACCTATGCCATCCAGCAGGTCTGTCTTCACATGCATGATCCTCGCGAGTCACATCTTGCTGCTCTGAAGCGTCTCCTTCGCTATGTTCATGGCACGGTTGACTACGGCCTGGCTCTTCACCGGTCTCCCTCTGCTGAGCTTGTGGTCTACACGGACACTGACTAGGTTGGTTGTCCGGACACTCGCCGCTCCACCTCAGGCTACGCCGTCTTCCTCGGCGGCAACCTTGTCTCTTGGTCATCCAAGCGATAGCCCGTGGTCTCCCGCTCCAGTACAGAGGCGGAGTACCGGGCTGTAGCTAACGGTGTGGCTGAGGCGCCGTGGCTTCGACAGCTCTTGGCGGAGCTCCACAATCCGCTCGCCAAGAGCACTCTTGTCTACTGCGACAACGTCAGCGCTGTGTACCTCTCCACCAACCCGGTTCAGCATCAGCGGACGAAGCATGTAGAGATCGACCTCCACTTCGTTCGGGACCGAGTCGCCATCGGCCAAGTTCGGGTCCTCCATGTCCCCACCACTTCCCAGTTTGTCTATATCTTCACCAAGGGTCTACCCTCCTCGACATTCTCGGAGTTTCGCTCCAGTCTCAACGTATCCGGTGGCTAGTTGTGACTGCGGGGGGGGGGGGGGGGGGGGGGTGAGTTCTTGCCTTTCTTCTTGTGTCCAGTCTTGAACTCTGATGCGCCGGTAAGTTCAGACTGCGGGGGGGTGTTGGAGTATAAAGGCACATCTAGAGGCCCATGTATAGGACTATATATCCCACCCTTCTAGGGTTTGGAGGAATCAATTGGATAGTTCTACCCATTCTAACACATTTCTCAGTCATGTGGGATTCTGAGCTACTTTTTGGTTCTTCATGAGATAGCAGGTTGGAGGCTATTGGGTAGGAAGTTCTGATTTTTTTCGACAGCCAGAGGAACCATACATATGGTTCGTACTTACCAAACCCTGAGGGCGCC
Source organism: Eragrostis curvula (assembly GCA_007726485.1). Lineage (NCBI taxonomy): Eukaryota > Viridiplantae > Streptophyta > Magnoliopsida > Poales > Poaceae > Eragrostis > Eragrostis curvula. The sequence continues at coordinate 28,419,756 of CM017443.1, forward strand.
CGTATTATTCTCATCATTCCACAAACGGGCGTCTAGCTGAATTGGTTAGGTGGGTCCAGCAGCACTCCTCAGGTCCTAGGCTCGACTCCTAGTGGGAGCTATAATTTCAGGCTGAGGTTAAGAAAAATCCCCCGTTTGTCCCACGTCAAAGCACAGGTCTAAGGCCCAGGTCGCTGGTTGTTCTCACACGAGCACGAGCCACGGAGCCGCTGTGTGGTGGGGCAAGGGTAGGGCGGTTCTCTCGACCTACATGAGAATATCTTCTCTTAGCAAAATGCCCGGGGACTGTGTTAACACCCCCCCCCCCCCCCCCCCCTCTTCTCCCCCGGGCCGCAGGTCTTTTTTATTATTATTATCTTCACCATTCCTGTAAGAGCTGCCCCCTGAATGATAGAAACCTTACAAGCTTCTCCTCTTATTTCTTACAATGACAGATTGACCAGTGTTCAAGGGAAATAATTAAAACAGTCAGTTGATATCAAAGTTGAATTGCTTGCATCGAAGGGCATACGATGATGCATTCAACACAGATGTGAAATAATAACAATACACATCTTAGATGTGCATCAGCTCCTTCCTTTTGGAAAAATATCAATGCTTAGTTGCAAACAACAAACACTGTATTTTGAAAGATCAAATTTCCACAAAATATCGTCTAAGCCTAAATAAATCTGATGAATGTCACGAAATGGTTGCGATGATTTGTGCCAGATGCAGAACTCTTAGTCTTATAGTGCCTGGATGTTTTGTCACATTGAGGTGTGCATTTAGGCAGCTTTTAATGTGTCGTTATGATAAATTTCAGTTGGATGAAATGCAAACCTTATCATGAAAGAAGTAATGAGACACAAGATTTGTTGCCAAAATGTACAATTATCTCCCTAAACGCCATTATGGGATTAAGCTGAACAGCTTCGAATACTTGGTATACTAAGGTCTCCTCACTGCTGTATCTTTCGACGGACCACAAGGTGATTCTCTGGTGGCATCTAAACTCTTTATCCAAGCAATCATCAAGAAATCCAACAGTGGGATTTGCTCAAGAAAGCTTAGGAAGGTTCCTTCCCAATTTGAATCCTACAGAAGGCAAACAGAAATAAAAAGAAATAGTTGCATTTTACCTCCATTGGGCGTTGGAGAATCATTTTTGAAGGCCCGCCATAGAATGATTTATACAATTTTATATAGAGAGCAAAACTTGAGTGCATAAGTTTTTTTTTAATGCCTAATGGTAAACATATGACTTCGGAAGCAACCAGAGTACCAGAAGAAGGAAATATTCCTTGCTGCCTTTTTGAGCCTTGTTGTGTGCACATCTTCCTTCCTCTTGCTCCCTTACCTTTGACAATATGTGTTGTCTTGGAAGGCAATCTGCATAGTTGCACTACTGAAAAGTAGGATTCCCTTCTAAAGTTGATGCTTCCTGTCCCATCAACTCGTTTTTCAACTCTAAACCTGTAGTGGACCTATTCAGTGCATAACCACCGACTGGAAAGGAAAAACGAAAGAAAGAAATGCACTAAGACATTGGTCATGTGATGCCCGCGTAGATTTAAGCTGATGGTCTACTTAAAGACAGTATAGGAACTTCATGAATCGGACAGACATAAGAAACATGTTTTTTTCCTTTCAAAGGATGAAAAAGTAATCAGGGGACAATCTCTTTCTACAAGATTTTTATTTTTCATGTTTCATTTTCGTGGAGAAGAGGAGCTATTGTAAGCAGTCAATGGTAGTTTGGCCAAAATACTATGCTCACAGCTCAAGTTTAGAATCTACTTTTCTACAGGAAAGTTTCAGATAAAAAGGGCAGCTTGCTTGAAAGAGACACCAATGTGCCATATTGGGAAGGTGTATTGAATAGTTTTTTTCAAGAGGCAAGAGAAGGAAGTAAAACTCACCATTTTTGAAATGGAAACGACAAGATGTCAACTGCGGATGCATCACTACAGTGGTGGAGTTGCTGACCAGATGCTATCAAACCATCACCCTTTTAGTAGGGGGTATCAACTCTTTTTCTTGATTTCAAGGAGAAAACAGATCAATGCTCATATGGTAACAATTTGTGCATTGTGGTTGTCATCAATTAAACCGATCAAATTAGGAGTGCAAATTCCACATACAGTGGCAGTAAGCCATAACTAGACTTTGCCCAGCTTCATGGGATCACTGAATAACTGGACATAATTCTCTTTATATACACTTCTATCAACAAATAGCCTTCTAGTCTTCTCTTCAAGCACACTATTACAATTTATAATATTCTTGTTAAAAGGCAATCGGACGAAGCAACGGATGCAGCAGTCCAATGCCTTGGTCTAGACTACAGACCACAGCAGAAAAGCACACTAAAGGAAAGATGCCTGGGAATCTCTTGGCAGAACATAATCGAGTGAAAAGAAGCTTATGAGAATGTATGATACTAAACTAAATAAGGTCAATGATCAGGATTTGTGCAGTGTGTCTAATCAATATTGCAATAGATGAAGCACCCTTCATCTGATTTGCATGCCTTTTTCCTTTTGTTTCCCAAAACGACTGTAATTGAGCAAGACATAGCTGCCGCACCTTCCTCGTAATTGCTCTGATTTGTTAGGTCACAGTCCATAAAAAGGAACTGAGGATTCTAATTTAATAACATCGACATTACAAATATTGATGCCATGAACCACAGAGAATATTATGACCCTTTTTTAAGTCCAACTTGGATGGAAAAGTCAAATAATCATATTGTGGTTTCCTTGGAGGACTCTCCTCAACTGTACTTCACACAGAATGTCCCCCTATAAATAAAGATTGACAAATAGCAACCAACCCCAACCACAAGACACCAAACATCCATGCACACGCTTTCCTGTCAAGATGAAAAGAGGCCTCCTGATACTTTGGTCCTTGTTCTGCTTCTGTGTTGCAAATACAACCGCTGCAACCAACACCAAACAGCTTCTAGAGTTTGATCAGCTGAAAATATCCAGGAAATATGTTCCAAGGAAAACAAGATGCAACTCCGAAGGATGTTACTAGTCCTTCAGTGCATAGAGACCCAAAAAACAATCTACGGGAGCCAGATAAAATCATATCACTGCCAGGGCAACCAGAGGTAGCAGAATTTGACCAATATGCAGGATATGTCACAGTGGATCCAAAGGCTGGACGTGCTTTGTTTTACTACTTTGTTGAGGCTCCTCAAGACCCTCTGAACAAACCACTAGTCCTATGGCTCAATGGAGGTATGTCACTGGATTTGTTTACCATAGACATGTAGCACATTTTACTTCATGAACATGGACACCCCGTATGTTAGTAGTTCTTTTTACCATCAACATTGATGTTAGAAATTATTTTTAGGTTTACTTCCTAGTCACAACTAGAAAATAATGTTCCTAATACTAGAAGATAAATCATCCCTGTTTGCAATGGTAAAGCAACCAAGCAAGAACGTTTCACTTAAGGTTTGTGACCTAATTCCTATTCTTCAGGGTAAAGACACCTAGTTTGCTAACAATACGATAAAACACTTACTGGATCTGCAGGGCCGGGCTGCTCATCATTTGGAAGTGGAGCCATGCTAGAACTTGGACCTTTCTCTGTCCGTAGTGATAATAAGACACTGTACAAGAAAAGGCATGCATGGAACAGAGGTAACACACTTTAACATTTGCAAAGTAAATAGTTGAAAATTTACATTACGTGATACCCATTTGTGAATCCCATTGTTCAAAAATGCAGTTGCCAATATGCTATTTATTGAGATCCCTGCTGGTGTTGGCTACTCATATTCAAACACTACATCCGATTATTATAACACTGGTGATCAAAGAACCACAGATGATGCTTACACCTTTCTTGTCAATTGGCTGAAGAAATTCCCTGAGTATCTGGACCGTGATTACTTCATAACTGGTGAGAGCTACGCAGGTCACTATATACCGGAGCTAGCTAACCTGATTATTTCCAACAACAGAGCTACCATTGCAACTAAGGTCAAGCTCAAAGGTGTTGCAGTAAGTGTTCATCAATACATTGAAACTTATTGGATCAGCAAATCTCTACACAATGATAACACAGTAAAATCAGATTGGAAATGCAGATTTGGATGATAATATGACCCTAAGAGCATCATATGACTACTACTGGATGCATGCTATGATTTCTGCAAAAACTTATAGAGACATCCAAGATAAGTGTGGCTTTAACGGTACTTACACTAAAGACTGCCTGAATGCCATGGACTTAGCTTCCCAGGAAAAAGGAAATGTTGATGACTATGACATCTATGCACCGACATGCCATGATGCATCCAATCCTTCCAGATTAAGTGACTCGGTATGAAGCAACAGACATAATATTTCACATATATTTAAGCGAATTTCTATCAATATGGTATATCACCCTTGGAATGCTGATTTTTTGGTTTACTATTCCAGTTGGTATTTGGTGATCCGTGCACAAGCCACTATGTCAATTCTTATCTAAATCGTCACGAGGTCCAAAAGGCGCTCCATGCAAACACAACAGGATTAAGCTACCCATGGATGGATTGCAGGTACGCGGATTAGAATCTCCAAATAAGTTTATAATACTTTTCCTCCAATTTATGTGTTTTTATATACCCCCTGCATAATCCCTTTTAACCATTTGTTACTAGCTTTCTCTGAGCGATCTGAAAAGGTAGCTTTATGCACAAAATACAATTGCATAATACGAAGAAACAAAATTATATATCTTGCACCAGCCAATTCTTAGTCACTTTGATGGCAAAAAGGAATCTACAACCCATAGGAGTCAACTACCATGATGCCAAATAATTCCACACCGTATATACAGTTCCACTCATCCAGCAACCAGTTGTCTGAAACTAAAGATATGTCACACATTTGATCCTGTGAAAAGCAAAGGTGCCCCCCACATGCTCTGGACCGCATATCCACACCATTGAGTACATGCATGTATCCCAATGCATCCTCAATGGAGTGGTTAGTGTGGATATGTCAGAGCTGCGCTAAACCTGTACTTGTTCAACCTAAACAAATAAGGTGCAGAGATATTGTTCAGTATCAAGCAACCTATTGCTAGCTAGATTGGCAAATGGAGAAGTCAAAAATATGATATATTTATGATATTTTTCTATGTTTTCCTCAAGCAGTCAGCATGTATTTGATAATTGGAAAGATTCACCAGAGACCATGCTACCATCAATCAAAAAACTCATTTCAAGTGGCACGAGGATATGGTTGTACAGGTATATAAGTTCAGCGAATTATGTGTGCAAAAACTGAACTCGTCAAATAATGATGTGCTCCCCATAAGACTGACTTAAATTCTACCATTTTGTACCAGCGGTGATCTGGATGCAGTGTGTTCAGTTACTTCAACACAGTATGTGCTCGACATTCTTAGGCTGCCAATAGAAAAAGCTTGGCGTCCATGGCGTGTCGACGATGAGGTACATACAGAGCCCACTATTCATCAGATGCCTGAGACTGAACATCGGCATTCATGTCCCAGGATTCTTTGGCCCAAGTTTTATGTATGCCTCCTAAAATAAAAACCAAAAGGATGATGCATCATCTTGCTTGATTGATATTGCGAAAATCAGTTATCCATGAAGTTCAATAGCAAAGTTCCTAAACCTAAACAAAAAACGGAAGCAACCTAGCTGGCAAATGGTCGTTGAACACAAAAAATGTTGTGCATGCCAGAAAAAACATCATAAATGCATTATTTCATCAAGCTACTTCCTGTGAAACATAACATTGGTTTCCTCACCTTTCATTAACCAGGTTGCTGGTTATGTCATTGGGTATAAAGGCCTGGTCTTCGCGACAGTCAGAGGAGCCGGGCACATGGTTCCTTACTACCAGCCTCGCAGGGCGCTAGAACTGTTCTCGTCATTCCTCGAGGGGAAGCTGCCACCTGAATGATCTAGCAAGTTTCACAAGCGTCATGCTCAGTATATTCAACAGCCGTATGGAATAAAAGGCAATCCATTAGGCCTAGTATATGTATACTACATTTATAGCTTGGCTTTAATTTTAACTTCCATGCAAAAGCTAAAAGGGGATTATGTATTTCAGTCCCAATTCGTCAGAATGTAATGATGAGTCCGAATAAAATCTGCTTTGTAGCTAAACATAAGAGAAAATTCAGGTGGTACTAAATCCTTGACACGTCGTAAACAGTTTCATTTCCAGAACTGAAGAGTGTTCGTGATTCCGTTGATACGATAGGACAGATTGACATGGAGAATTTGCGCGGCGCATGAAGTGGCAGGTATTCTCGAATTAAAAGGTGATTTGGCGGATATTTATGTAGCGAAGGGGATCCTAATAAGAAAAAGTGACATCAGGTAGCGCAGGCGGCACGGAGAGAAAGGGTAGGGATGCGCAAACCTTGGAGACGCGGCGGCGACTGCGGAGCGGCGGGGGCAGTGCACGACACCGACGGCGAGAGGAGGACGAGCTTCATGGACGTGTCGCGGAAGGGAAGTGGACGGCAGCGGTAATTGACGACAGGATTGTTTGGCTTGGGCAGGTTCTTATTAAAATTGACAACGTATCTGGCCCACAAGATCTTGATCCAAAGAAAGCACATAAAAAGAAGTGAGAAGGAGAATTTATAAAAATATGATTAAATATGTGGTGATTTTGTAAATCTCTCCTCCCACCTGAATTCATGCGCCCTATTAGATCACAATCATGTAGCTCAGATTAGAGTTCTCATAGTTCTCACACGAATCTGGTTCTCATAGGATACGCTTCTATTAAAATTTTCTTGGTGTAAATGGTTTTGTGAACTTAGGAAAAAGGAAATTAACGCGTTTCAGATGAATTTGTGAAGTTTTTAAAGATAAGCCTTTTGCACCTCGTTATTGTCCATCTAGGGCTAGCAATCGATACTTTTAATTTATTTGGTTTAGAAAATAGAAGCCGAAACCTAAGGGGGGAAATTAAACTTAAATAACCAAAATAGTGTGGTTGAATTTTCGGTTTCAGCCTAAAATTTGATCAGCTCCATCTTTCATGGAAACTTGACAATGTAAAAAAGTACGAGAGGATTCAGAGACGATATTAGTGCATCGTCTGTACTCTATATGCATACTATGATGGCCTGAATAGCTTGAAGACGATCAAAAGCTCCTAAAATATGGCATACATATTTTATTATGCTATTTTTAGTGTTTAAATCTTGAAACCACAGTAATATCAATCAACTACTACTTCTATCTCTAAATATAGAGTTTTCTAGCGTTCAAACTCAAAAATAGTGTGAGAGTCAAAAGACCACCATACCTTTTATTTTTTACCTCAACTCATCTTTCTACCAACCCTCTCACTAACTCTAAAGTTTGTCTTACTCTCAAAATGCCTATGTTTAAGAGAAAATTCAAACATTCAAAATGTGAGAGTAACAAATAATTTAGAGATAAAAAAGGAAAGTCAAGATTGATGCTCCATCTTGGCGAGCATCCGGCTCTCGAGAGTGTGTGGTGGTCCCTAGCGAACTAGTCAATTGAACCAAAAAAAAATATGGTAACAACCTAAAATTTAACTAAAACCCCAAGAAAAGTCACTTAACTCGAATTTTGTGAAGCTAGAAATCGAAAAGAACATAAATGATGAGGAAACAGTTGTACAGTGGACGATAGCACTTAAAATATGTGATAACATATGCTAGTAAATGACAATCAATAATACATGTTCGAGTGAAACAACCATCTCGTCCTGCTAAATCCTCAAACTTTCAAATTACAGTTTATTAAGCCCCTGCGTTTACTTAATTTGTCATCTAAGTTAAAAAAAAAGGAGCTTCCTAATGTTGCTTCTACCTTCGATAGTGACATCTTCACCATCCACGGCAAATCAAAAGGATAATGTTGATGAGACTAAGATATGTGTCTCGTAAGCAGCCACATCAGGAGGCATAGAGTTATTTTCGTTATTCTAGACCTCGATGAATCACTTAATAAGTTTAGGAGCTTGAATATCTATTTTGAGAGTTTAAGAACTTGAATGACACTTCGAGATATATGTGTCATAGAGACAACCAGATATTTTGTAGATCTTAATGATGTGCCCAATCTTGTGCTTTCTTTGAATAAAAAACTACGTAACCAAATATTGCAAGAAGAGTTCCTATACAGAGAAAGAAATTGCACCATAGAATTAGCATGCTAATACATATTTGTTAAACATGCTAACCAAATTTAAAACAAAGATCTAATTTGTTAAAGAGTTATATACTTGATTGAAAGTTTCCATTTTCACAATAAAACATTTAGAAAGAAGACTCTCTATACGTCACCTTGGTGAAAATCCCTTCTCTAGCACCCGAATTTCCCACCATTCGATCCGAAATCGTGTGGACCACAGTCTTCTTCTTTCTCTCGCCACGGTCCCTGCCTCTCGCCCTGATGCGCCGCCACCCTGCCTTGGCAGCTTAGGGCTTCGCCGAGCTCAACGCGCCCAAAGCTCTAGTGAGGCCCTAGCCTGTCGATGCAACAACCCTCCACCTCCGCCCTTGTCTCTCCCGTCACCATCGTCAGGCTGGCCTGTCTCTCCCGACTCAAACTTCTCCATAATACTTCTTATATGGCCTGTATCTTCCATTGCTACATAGAAAAGTTTCGTTTAGGACTAAAGTTTAGTTCAAAGTTCTTGTTATTTAAAAATATTAAATAAAGTATAATTACAAAATTTTTTGCAAAAACTTAGGCTACTTTGCGAGACGAATCTAATGAGAGTAATTAAGCTGTGATTAGGCGATGGTTACTGTAGCATCACTGTAGTAAAACATAGCTTAATTAGGCTCGTTAGATTCGTCTCGTAAATTAGCACCCATCTGTAAAAAGGTTTTATAATTAAACTTTATTTAATACTCTTAAATAACAAGATTCTTTGGACTAAATTTTAGGACTAAAGAAAACGAACACGCCCGCTTATTGAGCAACACGTTAAATGGCTATGGGGCCCACCACCACAGCTCGGGGCTGGAGCCACGAGTCACCGGCAGCTGGCGAAACCATAATCCTCTAACAGAAACGTTATGGGTCCGACTGAATTGACCGACTTCTGTACGACCATAAACCTGAACCGTTAATCTTCTTGCTCTGCTGAAATCAGGACTTGTTATGGACGCACGATGCTGCAGTCGGAACAAAGTCTAACGTCTTGGTCGGACCTATAGCATGACTGCTTATTTCTCGTCTGTAAGCCATATCAAACTTTCAATGAAAGTTTGATATCTGTTTGAGTCTAATTTTGTTTGGAATCAAAGAAAACGCTCACCCCGTCGTGTGAAAATTCGCCAACGGGCGACGACAGCCAGCGTCAGACTGACTCCAACAGTGAGAAGACCCCAAGCCTATAATAGATGTTGATACGCTTCAACATTTAACATCTAAAAAGATGTATCTCCAACAGAAGTTCCAAATTCGTCAAACCCATTTCAATCTTGCACCTGCCCCTCGTCAGGGAGAAGAAGCCGAGGGCCGGCCGTCGCCTGCTGCTGCGAGTTCGCGGCGGCGCGGAGGAGGGGGAGGGGCAGCGCTTGGGGTTTCTCGCGATGGAGTGCCGCGTCGGGGCCGCCCATGGCGAGCTGCTGCTCCACCACCGCGGAACGCTAAGGCCGCCACTGCCACTCACGCGCCCCGCGTCCTGGTCCTCCCCGGCTTCGTGGTCGTGTCCTCCCCGCTCTCGCACCCGCCCATCGCCCAGCACGCGCTGTAGAGGCGCTCGTCGTCGGCAGGGGGGCGCCGTGGACGAGCCGCCGCCCGGCAGATGCCCGCTCGCTGTGGAGATGCCTGCTCGCCACGGAGGAGCCGTCGCATCGCGTCGTGAGCTCCGCGCGCCGCCGCCCCGAGCTGCCCCGCCGCGACCTCGGTCTGCAGCGAGAACAGAAAAAAAAAAAAAACGATTCGACGAGCTTGCGTCGCCCGACGATGTACCCGATTTGTGGGTGTCGAGACTGCCGGCTCCAAAAATAGACGTGATGTTTGAGTGTTCTGTTGGAGACAGTTTTTGTTAGTTTTACACTCTATTTCTTATGTAACTCCCAAAATAGACTACCTGTTGGAGTCAGTCTCAGGACGCAGAAGCTGGCGAACCGACCGTGGGGCCTCTGCTTTAGCTAAACGAAGCGGTACTCTCGCCTCCTCGGCATCAAGGTTTACATAACCGATACTACCGTTCCAACCGACCCGCACCGGTTTCACCGGTTTTACCGGTTACCGCGGTAACCGGTCGGAAACCGACCAAAAATTCAAAATTCAAAATTTGAATTCAAAATCTCGGTTACCGACCGGTTTCGTCGGTAACCGACCGGTTTTCTCGGTAAACCGACCGGTTTGCTCGGTTTTGTCGGTTTAACTGGAAATTGCGAAAATAGGTTCAAAAAGTTGGAAATTTTGACATGAACTTTGCTGAAATATTCTAATAATGGTTACCAGATATTGAGAACATAGGATTCATCAAATATTGCACCAATCAACCTCATACAACATACCACAATTCATACAAAGTACAACATAAATTGTCCGATACATAGTTCTTGACGAAATTTAACATACAACATAGTTTTGAAAATAATACATGTAGTTTTGCGCACATCAACATACAACAATGGATACAAGCATGCAAGAAAACTATGTTCCCATACACTATCTTTATCACGATCACTCATCGTGCCTGCAAGAAAATCACATCGACAAATGCGATGTACTCATTTCCTCTTAGTAACACATACACAATTCACATACTACCAATACACAACAATTGCCGAGTTGATAATACCATCTATCCAATGAAATATAGCAGCACTACATTGCCCTCTAACAAATTTCACAATCATCGATTTAGCAGCACTACATTGCATCTCTACAACTGTATATCAATCAAACGGGAACAGGAAAAAACAAAAATCGATAAACTAACCTTCACCTCGGTGTCGGACGGCGTAAAACCGGACGGTTCGCACCGGTTACCGCGGTTTCTACTCAACTAACCGATCGGTTTCTACTCAACTAACCGGACGGTTCTTGCGCCATTTTTTTGTCCCATCAAACAACCTCATTTTTGTTAACCGTTTCCACCAATGTGTTGCAAATAACATCTAGTTTATTTACATATTTTTTATTTCAATTTTTTTCAAATTTCCAAAAAATTTCAAAATTCAAATCTCAAAACCGGATTACGGAACTAACCGGTCCGTAACCGCGGTTACCGAGCGGTAACCGTCGGTTTTACAAACCTTGCTCGGCATTCGGCAACTCGAGCCGAAACAATGGCGGCGGCCTCCGGCTAAACCCCACTTTCAAATCCCTCCCCTCCCATCCGCGCCGCCGCCGCCGCTTCCTCCACTCCCGCTCCCGCTCTTCTGCTACCGCCCATCCGAACCCTAAACCCCGTCCAAACACTAAACCCCGCGGCCCGCAGCCATGCCGAAGGTCTACGGCACCGGCGTGTTCGAGTTCCGGCACCCCCGCGCCGCGGAGTACCCGCTCCCCGCGGACGCCGCCGCCGCACCTACGGTGGGGGCGCCCGACAAGGCTGCCGCCGCAGCCCCCGCTGGCGGCGCCTCCATCACGCTCCTCGACAGTCGACATCCAGCGGGACCGCCTCACCCGCGTCGCCGCCGAGCACTGGGGCACCCCCGCCGCCGCGGCGGCCTTCGACGCGGGCCTCGTCAAGGAGATCTACGCCACCGAGCTCCGCGTCGAGGGCCGCGGCCGGAAGACTGTGCCGCTGCACCGCGTCATGATCCTCGAGGTCAGCCAGTATCTCGAGAACTACCTCTGGCCGCACTTCGACCCGGACGACGCCTCCTTCGAGCACGTCATGGCCATCATACTCATGGTCAACGAGAAGGTCAGCCTCTGCTCGGAGCTGGATTGGAGCACTTGATTCTAGCTTGGGGGCGATTTCTAGGGTTTCTGACATGGCTTTTGCCTTGTGCAGTTTAGGGAGAATGTGGCAGCGTGGACATGCTTCCATGACCGCAAGGACGCGTTCAAGGGGTTCCTATGGCGGGTTCTTAAGCTCAAGGAAGAGGTTTGTGTTGATACTGCCGCACTTATCTATGCAATTTTGTTTCAGTAAAGAGTTTCATAATGTGAAATTAAAATGATGATAGCATTTAATTTAGTTAATCTATTGAAATAATGTATTTGGTGAAGCTTGCTTAATTTAGGTGTTGTTTTTTTAACACTCCTAGTTAAACATGAGTGTGACTGTTTATTATTCCAATCACTGCTGGCTAAAGTACAAATAAAGAGTTACATGGAGGTATTGAGGTTACTCGTTTCGCAATTAGAGCGCTGCAGCAAATGTAGATATACTGCAACGTAGTTGCCGGCTACTGTAGTAGTGCAGTTGATGGCGTAATTGAGAGTGTTGAGATTGGATTGCAAAAGCATGAGATGTCTGGCAGTTGAACAATTGATTCTCTTCATTTCTTGTACTGATGATGGTTTATCTATTTCATTTAGCTCCATTCAAAGTTTGTGGATCAAAAGTTCTTAGATTCCCCCATGCTGGTCCTTTGAAATGTTAAGGCCTCCAGAGGGCTAGGTTAATGTGTTTTGTTCACAAATTTACAATTTTCGATATATGTGAGCTGCTTGTGAGACAAATAGTTCAGTTGTATTTTGGGTTCTATTCTGAAACTTATGTGTTCATGTCGATATCATATCTTTAGTCTTCTGGATGTTTTACTCATGAAAATATATGAAAACACCATATTCTTATTTGGCTTTCTGATGTTATCTTGCAGGAAAGAGCCATTAATATGGCGGAGAAAACGAATTACCTCTTGTTCATGATAAATGCATTTCAGGTACGTACTACATTTTCTTCAGAAACTATTTGTAGCACACGCTGATTCACATCGGCCCCAATACGTGTTGTTTCGTAATTTCCGTTTGACCAGACAGCCACCAGATACTAGTTCATAAAGTTAGTCACAAACATTGATATAAGTTCCTGTCGAAATGGTCTATATGCTGAACGCAATTCATTCTAATTTTGGATTTAGGAGAGCCTGTTCACCTTTAATACTATGCTATGCAAAAGTTACTTTTGCACAGTCTGTTTATTGTGACTCTAACAGTCTATTACTTTTTTCTTTGATTTCCTTTTCTTCCTTTTAACATTTTGTGCTAGTTCTTGTGGGTTTCCCAACATTTTTATGGGAGTAAAAGGCCTTGTACTGTGTGGACAGTTGGAACTTAATTCTTATATATATAATGGCCATGTATCATGCCATGCTTTGCTGCAGAGTTTGGAGGATGAACTTGTACGTGAAACTATACTCCAGTTAGTAAGCCTAAAGCTGTGGCACACTCTTTCTTTCGGACGACTTCAGGTATCTTTAGACTTTCTTACCTAAGATTTTCTTTTTCTGTGTTTGGGTTCTTAACTTCTTATCTCTATTCAAACATATACAGATGGAACTCTGCCTTAACCCTGAATTGATCAAGAAGTGGACCAAAATAAAGAGAAAAGAAGCAAAGGAAGCAAAAAAGTCTGACCAACCAACCAATCCTTCAGAAATGCTGGAGAATAAATTCCTTAGGAATCTTATTGAAGAATTCCTGGAGGTGAACCTTCGAAACAATTTTCATTACTTTGTTGTTGATAGATATGAAGTTGTTGATAGATATGAAGTTTTCTTATCCCAATGAAACCTCTTCGTAGATTCTCGATTCAAAGGTCATACTATCCAGTCAAGATGGTGGCGAAGAATCTGTATTGAATGAATCACTCAGTGGGCAGGTTGATGAGTCTTGTGTCCTATACTGTGAGAGATTTATGGAATTTTTGATTGACATGTTGAGCCAGCTTCCTACTAGACGGTATATACTTCTCAGCAGCACTTTATAACAGTAGATTGTAGGTCATTCTTATTTATGTACGTGTTCCACTTAGATCTAATAACCTGAAAACTTAAGATTCAGATCGGCAATTTTGCAAATTGCAAGTAGAAGTTTTGCTGCAATTTAAGCATGATTCACCTATATATCCAAATGGATGTGCCTTTTAAAGTTTAATGCATACGATGTAATTCACAATCACAGCACTGTGTTCTGTGACCTTGTAATGATCAAATGCCTCGTGGATCAAAATATTCAAAAAAAAAAAAGTTTGTGAGTAGTAAACCAGTTTATTCCCCTCCGTTCAAGGGTGTCAAATTTTTGCGGTTACGGATATTTCTATTGCCATAACTGAATATCAATGCCTTGATCTTATTGTCTTTATATTGCCCATATAGCATTTTTTGATGGCAGTTTACCTTCTCAAACTGCCTCTGGTCTGAAATTGTTTGACGTTTCAGACTGCTTCATTAATGCTAATTAGAACTAGTCATCTTGTCTTAAACATCAATAAATTCGGATTGGAGGGAGTATATTTTCAAAATGAAGGAACACTTTGTTTCTGTTAAATATTACTGCTGAATGGTACTATCAAGAAAAGATTGTATTTGTCTGATGTTATTATATTGGTTGTAATCTGCAGATTCTTGAGGCCCCTAGTTGCTGATGTTGCTGTTGTTGCTAAGTGCCACTTAAGCGCGCTCTATACTCATGAAAAGGGACGCCTTTTTGCACAGTTGATTGACTTGCTGCAGTTTTATGAGGGCTTTGAGATTAATGATCATTCTGGAACGCAACTCGGTGATGATGATGTTCTGCAAGCTCACTATTCCCGTTTCCAGGCTTTTCAGCTGTTAGCGTTTAAACAAGTGCCTAAGGTACGCTCCTTGTTATCTGTGCTGATTGTTATTTCTTAGTTTGATTCCCTGTACATTAATATTGATGCAGAATGAAATAAATATTTTGCATTCTAATTGTTGCAGCTGCGCGATTTTGCCTTGTCTAGTATTGGTTCTCTTCATAAGCGAGCTGACTTGACAAAAAAGTTGCTTGTCTTGTCCGATGAGGAACTGCGAGATCTGGTTTGTAACAAGGTGCGAATTTTCACATGTTACTTATCTGCGCTTGTTGTCTTTAAATTTTGTCAGGTTTTTAGTTGTCTGTGGATAGTATCTCTTTGCCGTGTCACGCTCAATATACAATTAAGGTCACCCTTTAGTGATCTTTTTATGCTTCATCCGGTCATCCCCAAAATCAATTGCTGTGATAATATTAACTGAGAGTCAAGCTGCTGTAACATAGAACTATATAAACTCTATACTTGATACACACATGGAGAAAGAAAAAGAGAAAAGGAAATCAAAGAATACAGGGAAGACAAAAAGTTCTTTTATTATCTCCCAATATTCGTTGGGTATAGAGTTCACTATTGCATAATGATCATGTTTTTAAAAGTTCTTTTGAAAGTTTCCACAAAAATTTGGATTTCTTTTGTGGCACAGGAGCCCTAAGATCAATGTTTTAAATAGCAGGCTAAGGGGTTTAGCGGCATGTCTCTAAAACAGCTAATAGCGGAGCTAAATTGGACTATAGCGGGAGATAGCGGTTAATTTGTACATGAACACAAATAGCGGTACACTGCCTTAAAAAGCTATAGCGGACTTTAGCGGCAGCTATAGCGGGAGATTTAAAACCTTAAGATGTAGGATCCACCGTGTATATATACATATATCCTCTTACAGTGAGTTGCTTTGCTCCTATGTCCACCCCAGTTTTCTCAATCACTCAACTTTTGCTTTCCATTGTGCACGGTGTAGTTCTTCCCATACTAGAAGCCTTGATGACTAGGTCCCCATGTATCCACCCCTTGGCTATCATTCACCATGGTGAGATGAGCAGTGACCCTTTAGCTGTGTTGCCTCTGACAGAGTGGGGGGAGGTTAGGTGATCTAGTCAGTGGGAACAAGCTAGCAGAGTTGGCCTTTTGAAATTTTGATGCTATGGTAGTTTGTGATATGATAAGGCGAACCTTCAAGGGCCTTTCGCCTCACTGATCTAGGCAGGGTTCTAATTGAACTTCCTTTTATGGGTTGCATTTTGGAATCATCAAAAATAGGGGATTCACCTGATGCCTCCGCTGAGACGGCATAATCAGCTGTGACATGTGACAGGCACTAACTTCCTTAGGCCTAAATACGTGAGATAGTTATGGAGTATGTTTTATCAAGTTATAAATGTAAAATCTGTAATATACGCTTCCCATGTGTTGGTTTACCTGATAAACACTTCACATTCCTGATGTGCACGCTTCTTTCGTCCTAGCATGGGCCCCTGCTTTCTTTTTTTGTCACGAGTGGTGAAATTACAGCAGAAAGTGTTTAATTCGCTTTATGGCAGCAAGTTCTCCCCATTTTGTTTACTTACTCAAATAACTAGTCAGTTGCATACTGGAGCAAGCTTAATAGTTGCCTTCATGGTTCATCGTTTAATATTTCCTTATCGCTTATCGGTGTTACAGTTTGAGCTTTTAATTTACATGTTTAACTGAATGGATGTTTTTGAGGTGCTAATATAACCTTTATAAGCAGCTTAAATTAATCTCGGAGGAAGACCCATGCAGTGAAAGGCATGATTTTCTTATTGAAGTTCTAGTTGCTTTTTTTGAGAAACGACAATCCCAAAAAGATGCAGTGAATGCACTTCCTCTTTACCCAAATGAGCAGATCATGTGGGATGAGAGCCTTGTTCCTAGCATTAATTACTCTGGAGAAGGCTGTCTTGCCCTACCAAAACTCAACCTCCAATTCCTGACACTACATGATTATTTGTTAAGGAATTTTAATCTGTTTCGTCTTGAATCAACATATGAAATTCGTGAAGACATTCAGGAAGCTGTTCCTCATTTACATGCTTATATCAACGAGGGAGACACTGCCTTCCGTGGATGGTCCAGGATGGCTGTTCCCATCAAGCAATTTAAGATTACAGAAGTTAAGCAGCCAAACATTGGAGAAGTGAAGCCTTCTGCCGTAACAGCTGATGTTACTTTCAGCATATCAAGCTACAGGCCACAGATAAAATCAGAATGGGATTCTTTGAAGGAACACGATGTTCTTTTTTTTGCTGTCAATCCGCCCTTCTTTTGAACCTCTTAGCTCTGAAGAGCTTGCGAAATCAACTGTGCCAGAAAGGCTTGGATTGCAATATGTACGTGGATGTGAGGTTATTGAAATCCGTGACGAGGAAGGAACACTCATGAATGACTTCACTGGAAGGATAAAGAGAGAAGAGTGGAAACCACCTAAGGGTGAGATTCGCACTGTTAAAATTGCCTTAGATACCGCACAATACCACATTGACGCCACTGAGACTGCAGAGAAGGGTGCAGAGAATGTGTATGGAACGTTTAATGTTCTAATGAGAAGAAAGCCCAAGGAGAATAATTTCAAAGCAATCTTGGAATCTATACGTGATCTAATGAATGAAACATGTGTCGTTCCTGACTGGTTGCATAACATATTTTTGGGTTATGGGAATCCTTCTGCTGCGCAGTGGATAAATATGCCCGATCTTCTGGAAGTTATAGATTTCAAGGACACTTTTGTTGATGCAAGCCATGTGCAGCAAAGCTTTGCCAGATTACGAGGTAAACTATTTTACTTGTAATTTTTGTTTAATGTGGGTCTATTTTCCTACATATTATTCTTGATTTTAATGCTCCAATTATTTTTCAGGTTACATTTGTCAATTCTGATGGCACAGAAAACCTGCATCCAAGCCCACCTTTTAAGATTAGGCTGTCCAAGAAAATGAGGGAAAGCAGTCATGCTCTACCCGGCAATGTGAACTCCAATTCAACAGCTAAGCATGCTGATGATATGGCTGATGGAGGGTCTCAGAAAGAGAAACTAATTGTTGAGACTTATATTCCTGCTGATCCTGGGCCTTATCCTCAAGATAAGCCTAAACAGAACTCAGTGAGGTTCACACCCACTCAGGTACTCTTCAGATTCTGTGATAAATTTCAATTGGTGCAAGTTTGGTAACTAACGTACTAAGACATTTTAGAGCATTTATTGCATATTAGATTAATTTAACCCTTTAGAAAGATGCTGCTTCCAACTTTGAAGTTCTGTGGCCCAAAATTAATACTACCTCCAATCTTTTTTATTAAGACTGGAGGGAGTACTATCTAATAGTGCATGAATCGAGACAATGGTTGCCCAACTGGAATGTTAGTATATACTAGCATATTTTCATGTCAATGATATCGGTCAATACATATTTTTAGGCTCAGTATGTGTGCTTGTGGCAGTGTCCTTGCTTTCATGGTGAATGAAGATCTTATTCAGTTCTAAAGTTCTGATGCTGATGACTGTTTATTTGTAGATTGGTGCTATAATATCTGGTATTCAGCCTGGGTTGACAATGGTTGTTGGTCCCCCTGGTACGGGAAAAACTGATACAGCAGTGCAGATATTAAATGTTCTATATCACAACTGTCCTTCACAAAGAACACTGATTATAACCCATTCCAATCAGGCTTTGAATGATTTGTTTGAGAAAATAATGCAGGTACTGTTTTTGCACATATACTACCTTCTCAAGAGGCATTTTGTTAATGACATGCTGTTCTTTATAATGCTAAGACTGACTCCAACAATGAGCTGCAAATGCATATATGCATCACGATTTGACACTGTAGTCGATCTAATTGTCTCCAACAGACGATGCAAAGCACCAGGCAAAACTGGCTTCGAAGAGAGAGGGAAGCCATCTTTGGCTCGCCTCTCTCCTCCAAGGCAAACGTAGGTGGGCCCGGCACGGAGGAGCGCGGCGCGGCGGAGTGAGCAGGATGCGGCGGCGCGGACGGGGCAGCCGAAGCCATCTCGCCTCTCCTCGCTCCGTCGGAGCCGCACCTGCGCGTGGTCGAGAAGAGGCCCCCGCCGCACCGCCGTCTGCCGATTACACCTCGCCGTGCCTCGCCATGGCTGGACGGGAGCGAATCCAGGCCGAGAAGGAGCGAATCGCGCGGGGCGAGCCGTCCGTGTGCCGCGCAGAGCTGTCCAATATTGCGCACCTCGACATGCGGTGGCGGCAGGGCGCGGGGCGATGGCACGCGGGGCGGGAGGCGAGCGGTCGTGCCCTGCTCGTGCGGCTCGCCGTCGCAGGCGCCTCTGCTGCTCGGGTGCGGCGGCGGATGAAAGAAGGGGCGAGAGCCCGCATGCCCATCTGGCTGCTCGCCGTCTGCCTGCGAGGTGTGGCGAGGAGGCACGTGTCAACGGCGAGCTGGGCGAACGAGGTTCATGGCACAACGTCGTTCCCTATCCGGAGCTCGCGCAATTGCCGTAGAGTAGAAGCCCAAGCTCAGTTCGATTTGCAGTTCCACGGTGAGCTCGTTTTATTCCCCAAACCAATGTGTCTGTTCATCCAAAATTCAGGGCAATCGCTGATTTGCTTAAGGAATTGATTGCTCCTTGCTTTTCCTACACACACTCGCGACTTCATAGCTGCTACGGTTTGCTAGCTTGCCGTTGAAATCGATAGGAATTGCAGCTGCGCCCGCGCGCTACTCTGCTTTGCCGCTGCCAGCTATGTCCCGGCCAAATCTTCAGCAGCCCAGAACTAAAATGAATTTGGGATAAAATTTGGATCCTGCTAATCGTTCCGTGAGTGTTTCAAGGTTGTGTATGGATGAATGATTTAAGAACTCTGGGGATGGCGGCACGCTCGGACCCGGACGCATGGTCTTTCGGCTGCGCACGGGTCGACCTCGACGGCGGCGACGCTGGCGGCCGGGGAGATCTCCAAGGTGTACACGCAGGCTAGGGGCGGCGTGCGACGAGCCGAGGCGGGTGTGCACGCGGCGAGCCGGGGCGAGCGCGGCGCGCGGGGCGTCGAGCAGGGCGGGCGCGGCAGGCTGCGCTGCGGGTAGGAGTGGGCATAAAACCCGACACCCGAACCCCGAACCCGAAAAACCCGACCCCGAACCCGAAAAACCCGAAACCCAAAAATTTGGGTATTAACTCGGGTAACAAAACTGAAAACCCGAATTAATTTGGAGAAAATCGGGTTTTTCCTCGCGGTACCCGAACAGCCCGAAAAACCCGAAGTATGAGAGGCCCATCTATTTATCCTCTACTTTCAGTCTGGCCCATAGTCAATTCTTTGCTCCCACAAGCCTCAGTCCGGTGATTCTCAAACACAAAGCCTAGCCCATTTAGACCACAAGGCCCACTACCCTGCTAGACGTGGGTTCGTGACTAGGAAAAAGAAGATAAGGCTGCGCTCTCCCGTTGCCGTCTGCCGCATAAGTTCGGTGCTCACGCCGCCGCTCGCCCTGGTCTCCCCCACATCACGCTGTGCAGCTGCGCCCCGGCTCGCTGTGCCTCGCAGCCGGTGAGGTCGGCTCGCAGTGTCTGGTGCCTTGTGCCCTGCCATCCATCTCCTCGCCCGAAGCCCAATCCAGATGCGCCAACGTCAATTCACCGCCTGACTACCTTGCTCCGCCGCTCAGCAAGACGGCACGCCGATGCTTCCTGCGTCGGCGCCGGGATGGAAGCGGAAGCGAGTGCAGGACCTTGGCATCGGGTAAATCGGGATAACCCGAACCCGAACCCGAACTTTCGGGTACCCGAAATGTCGGGTCTTCTATTTTTTAGACTAATTTCGGGTGTTGATTTTGGAAACCCGAAATTTCCAAAACCCGAAGAACCCGACCCGAACTTTTCGGGTAACCCGAATGCCCAGTCCTAGCTGCGGGGTCGAGCACGGCAGGCGTGCGCTGCGCGGGCACGGCGCAAGGCGGTGCGTGTGTGCACGGGCGCGGTGGGCGAGCGCAGGCTCGGTGCGCGACGGGGCGAACTCGGGCGCGGCGGCGCGGGCGAGCTTGGCGCCGGGTCCAAAATGTAATGCTTGTTTTGCCTGTTGCTGTTGGAGAAGCTGGGTTTAAAAGGGAAGGCAAAGAACTGTGCACGCCAGGCAAACTTTCATTTGGCTCTCAAAACTGGATGGCCTTGTTGGAGTCAGTCTAATGGCTTATCATTGCTGCTGCCGCTCCAGCCTGACTTGAAATTAGCTGAATTCCATTCTTGCTATCCATTTAGTTTCCATAGGCTGGTTGTACTCCTTGCCATTTCAATCTCAAGTTGCTTTGTCAATGACTTAACCGGAGAGGGTCTTTTAGTCTGAGAATTTTCATATGACATGAAACCTTATGTTAATTTCCATGCATTTTTAACATGTATAAATGTGGTAATTAACTTGTTTGTTTCCCTTGTATTTTGCTTGAAGTCCTGAATCTCTCACTCACTAAATTTCTATTAGATGCTTTATACATAGTTCAAGTCCTGAATCACTTGATTCAATCACTATTTTTCTGTTAGATGCTTTCAGCATAATTCTGAAAGGGGCTGTCTAGAGCCCGCCCGGGCATTTCCCGAGCTTCCACCACCCGAATTTGCAGCCGTTGGATCAGACAGAGCCCGCCCGGGCATTTCCCGAGCTTCCACCACCCGAATTTGCAGCCGTTGGATCAGGAGATCCAACGGCTGCCCCATCTTCTTCAACCTCCAGCTCCGCGCCGTCCTCCCCCCGCCGCCTCACCTGCCGCCGCCGGCAACCGCCCCTCGACCACCTCCCGCCCCGCTGTCGTCGTCCACGCACGCCCCCGCCCTTCCCTGGCCCAACCGCCATCTCCCGCCGCCCGCTCCGGCGGCGTGCCCGCCGCCTCTGCCTCCGCCGTCTCTCCCGCCACCACCGCCGGGCCGGCTTGCCTCCCCTTCTTCTAGGTCCGACAGCCACCGGTGAGGCCCCCAACCCCTAACCCTAACCTTGCCGGAGGAGCTCCTGCTCGCCGGAGATGAAGAAGAAGCCGGATTTGGTAGTGGAAGGGGGAGAGAGAGAGTGAAGAGAAAATTCGGGTAGCAGCCGGCTCTCAAATGCCCGGGTAGGATATAGCAATGCCCTTCTGAAATGTTTTTCACCTAACTATCTGTTGAATGGAATTTGATGTAACTTTTTCTTGCCAAAGGGATGTGCCTGCTAGGTACCTTCTTCGCCTTGGTCAGGGTGAGCAAGAGTTGGCAACTGATCTTGATTTTAGCCGTCAAGGTCGTGTCAATGCTATGCTGGTCCGACGGCTAGAGCTACTTGGCGAAGTTTCTAAACTAGCAAGATCTCTTCGTCTTCCAGAAGACGTGGGCTACACATGTGAAACTGCAGCATATTTTTGGTTGTTACATGTTTATGCCTGTTGGGAACAATTCTTAGCAGCCTGTGCGCAAAATGAAGACAAGCCCACTTTCGTCAAAGATTGCTTTCCATTTTCAGAGTTTTTCTCGGATACCCCACAACCCATCTTTACTGGTGAGTCTTTTGAGAAAGATATGCATGCGGCCAAAGGTTGTTTCAAACATCTTTCAACGATATTCCAAGAGCTGGAAGAGTGTAGGGCTTTTGAGCTTCTCAAGTCAACAGTGGAGCGAGCAAATTATCTCATGACTAAACAGGCCAAGATTGTTGCCATGACTTGTACTCATGCAGCATTAAAGAGGAGAGACTTTCTTCAATTAGGTTTCAAATTTGACAATTTGCTGATGGAAGAAACTGCACAGATATTAGAGAGAGAGACTTTTATACCAATGCTACTGCTGCGACAGGAAGATGGCCATGCTCGTCTTAAACGTTGCATTCTTATCGGTGACCACCATCAGTTGCCTCCTGTTGTGAAGAACATGGCGTTCCAGAAGTACATCCACATGGACCAGAGTCTTTTTACAAGGTTTGTTCGTCTTGGTGTCCCTTATATCGAGCTCAATGCCCAGGGTCGTGCACGACCTAGTATTGCTAGACTCTATAACTGGAGATACAGAGAGCTAGGAGATCTGCCATATGTGCATGAGCAAGAGATCTTCCATAAAGCGAATGCTGGGTTCTCTTTTGAGTATCAGCTTGTTGATGTTCCTGATTTTCGTGGCAGAGGTGAGTCTGCCCCTTCTCCTTGGTTCTACCAGAATGAAGGCGAGGCTGAGTATATTGTTAGTGTGTATATTTACATGCGTCTTATTGGCTACCCTGCCAATAAGATTTCGATATTAACCACTTACAATGGTCAGAAGCTTCTTATTTGTGATGTTATCAATAGAAGATGCAAACCGTGGAATATTGAGCCACCTAACAAGGTAATTTCATAAGACATCGTGTTTGAGCTATCTTCATAAGCTAAGCTAACAGTTTATTACTTTTGAGTTTGTTGAACTGACATCCACTGGTATGTCATTTCTAGGTTACAACTGTGGACAAGTTCCAGGGTCAGCAAAATGATTTCATTCTACTTTCTCTGGTTCGGACCCGTTTTGTGGGCCATCTTCGTGATGTCAGAAGACTTATAGTGGCAATGTCTCGTGCTCGTCTTGGCTTATATGTGTTTTGCCGCCGTTCACTGTTTGAACAATGCTATGAATTGCAGCCAACATTCCAGATTCTCCTCCAAAGGCCTGATAAGCTTGGCTTGAATCTTGAGGAGTGCACACCATTTACAGAACGACCACTCGGGGAGACTGGAAATATCCGTTATGTTACTGGTATTGAAGACATTGGGCATCTAGTGAACTTCAGACTGGAACATCTTCGTCAGGTATGTGTCTCATTATGACATGGCTGTGAAGTAAAGCTAAAGCTATCACTTATTTCATTTGTACGTGCAAAACTGAGCCATAACTACAATTTCTCTGTGCAACAGATGCAACTCATGCAGTATTATGCGCCTCAGGCAAATGAACCATCTTTAGTAGTGCCAGAAAACAATGCTGATGCAATCCCTCCTGAAAATGGCACTGCTGGTAGTGCTCTGAATAACACAAACCAGCACATGGTGGTAGAAGAAAATGGTGATGCAAGTGACACAGTTATCAGCAATAAGATGGAGGAAGACACTGTCAAGGATGGCATGATGCAGGAAGGAAATATGACAGATGAAGGGGATGGCAAGGGAGATGTGGCTACAGAGGATAAGGGGGGTGAACATGCTGATGCGAAGGACAAGATAGATGTAGAAAATGCTGAGCCGAAAGACAAGATGGAGGAAGAGTGAGCAATTGGTCGCGGTCAGTTTGGAAATAGAGGCAATTTTGTGCAGTCTTGCCATGTCTTCCACAAATCTTGATGTGGACCATCATGTATTGAATTGTGTGATATATGACAAGGCCAACATGATCCCCTGAGATGCGGCAGAACCAAAATCGACAGGTAACAGATGCGTTGCTGCAGTTAATCAGGATATGCAGGGAACACGAGGGATGGTCTAGCGCTTTGTCAGTTTTGTTGATCGTTCGGTTATCATACTGGGCTTCATGTGCACCGAATGTTTCTAGTATAGCACTCCTTAACATAGGTGCGAGCAGTCAGACATAATATTGATCTTGTTTAACTTATTGTTGTAATTTTGGGCACGATTATTGTTAGACTTTTTGCATGTTCAATGTCTGAGCTTGTAGTGACTTTTTCTTTCTGCGGTGGGCATCAATTTGTAGTTTTTTTTTCTCTCTTGAAAATTTAGGTGTTAACACGGATGGGAGTCTACACTCTGAGCCCAAATTTGCCTGCATGTGTCACATGGAAAGGAAAAGATAAAACTTGTATGTAGAATTATATTGCTTGCAAAAGAGACGGTGAAGCTTTTGCATCTGTTAAAGTAAAACTAAGTGTAAATTTTCAAAATGGACAAAGCTATACATACGACCGGTGTGTACCACCAAACGGTTAGTGAGTGCATGCTAGCTGAGACTTAGCTCGTCGTGAATCGTGATCCGTTAGCCGTGAGCGCTGGAATAAGCAGGACAAAAGGATCATACACGGCAGTTGGACGAAGAGCACTTCTTTTTCAAAATCTACAAGTATTTTGACCTTTATTCACACAGACACAAAAAAAATGCTTCCAATTGCTGGTCAACTACTACTTTGACGTTAATTACATGAAAAAACAACTTTTCTCACTATACCCACCATGGTCAAAATTGGGTTGCACTTGCTAGATGAGGCCGACATGTGCGTCACAATGACATAGTAAAGGCCGATTAGCCAAATAGCCAAACTTTTTTTTATTACACAATACAACTCAGACACTCATACCGTACGTAGATTCACTCCTATGAATGCACATACACAAACTTTATTTATATGAGCATCTTTGAAGACTGAACCGACAAATCCTCCAAATTTACTAAATCGAGTACATAATTTAATAAAAAGTAAAATAGCCAAACTTGTCTTTCAACTTTGCCTCAAAGCTCAATTTTTTTTGTTTTTGTTTTTGTGAATGAAAGGGGATTGTATTAAAGTAAGATGAAGTATAAACCGCTTACATCAAAAAGTTGAAAAACAAATAAAACACAAAGAAGACATCTAAGTATTTTACTCATCTTCATCATCACCATGTCTTCTCCAACCGCCAACGAAAGATGTTAAACTTTGTTGAAGCTGCAAGATCCACCGCCTTAAAACATATTGTGATCAGGATCTCACAAGCTCCTCACACTCTTCTACAAAAGTTGCTGATCATAGTGTGCAATCTGAAAATACATCTATTGCATACAAAGGTCCGCTAACGCGAGCACGTGCACGGGAACTTCAAACCAAGGTGAATCTGTTCCTTAGTACTTTGAATTATGAAATAAATGAGAACAATTTACTGCCTAATGGATGTACGTTGCTTGTGCTCAATTATGAAGGTTTAACATCGTTGGAAGATGAAGAACGAGTTGCTGGTTCGAACCTGTGCTTAACTGCACACGTACATGATGATGGAATCATGAGGGAGGAGAGGGAGGCCGGTTCCAGATGTCAAGATGCAGACCCTCCATGTGGGGAGACCTACTTTTCGTGTTCTACACGGACTCAAGGCGATCGAGTTACGGAATTACAAGATATGGACGTCACAAGTCGATTCGGATTCATCTCGGTGCAGCCTGACATACATGAACGAAAAATACCATAACTCCGTCATACGGAGTCGGTTTGGGCTAAGTAAATACTCGTTGGAAAGCTTATTCCATAACCTTTCCAACGAGCCTGACCCCACTGTCAGATTCGACGTGAGCTGTTCCCAGTAATCAAAACAAATCGTCGGTTGTAACACAGATTTTCTGTTTCCTTTTGTAATCGAGTTCAAGTCGGTCCCACTTGTAGTATGGGTCGTATAAACTCATGTACACAACCTGAAGAGGTCAGACCACGTTTATTCTACAGAAAAACTTGCAGCTTATTGCTCTTGTTCTCATCTAGGGTTTAGCCTCTTGCAAACCACAAACTAGATAGGGAATTGGGAGTTTCTGTCATAGATCGTTCTTGCTTTTCCGTTGGGAATTGAGGGTTCGATATCATCCACGTGTGGTCTCGTGGATTTGTCTTTAGAGCGTGTGGTTGGGCGAATTTCAAAGAGGTGCAAGTCCTTGCATTGGCACGGGTGATCACCTACGGTTCGTCAAGTTACACGGGTTATCGCTGATCCTACGTCGAGAAGATCGGGCAGCCCGCATCATATTGTCAAGACGGATCTAATTCTTTTGAAGTGAATCAGCAACATCTCCATGAGTAGGAAAAGATGAAGATCCAATCTCACTAGCCTTTAATCATGGCCGGATCGAGCCATGACAAAACAGGGAAGGGGCAGGAGAACCTTATTCCATGGCGGCAACATCGTCTTTGCCTCGTTGTTGCCGTCAGGACACATAATTCTTCATGTCGCCTTGCCAAAAAGATGCCTCCGTCGTCGTCATCTTCATCGGAACCGCTATGAGAATACCAACAAATACCAAGCTCCTCAAAAAGAATATCAAAATCCCAACACCATAGAATATGGCATAGATAGACTCAACTCTAAATCTAAGACTCAACTACTAGCATTACTACTAGAGGAACGGACCCGTTCTCTCTAGCCACCGACGAGATAGCCAGAGGCCAAGAGAGAGAGGGGCCCAAGCGGTGGAAGGGGGAAGAGAGAGAGAGAGACTGAAAGGAGTTAGCTCAAAGCTCAATTTCTTCCCTCAATTTCCAAAAAGTCCAATCAAGATACATGTAGGTTTTAATAATAAATAAAATATCAAAATAAATGTAGCTATTTACCTGCAAAAAAAAATACCTTATAATGAAATGAAGAGCTCCACGTGCACTAGTGGCTCGGAGGAGGTTGAAGCTGCCATCGGACGGGGGCGGGGCACAACCGCACAAGGCAAGGCAAGGCGAGGCGAGCATACTGTAGCGATGGCATGGGCCCACATGGCAGAAACCGTCCTATTTCTTTTTTGGGGCATTTACATAAGTGGTCTATTTTCAGATGTCAATTATGGATCCGGTCCTATTTTCTGAACTTTGCAAAAATAGTCCTGTTTTTTGAACTTGAAGCTGCCGTGAGGTTCACTTTTTGGATAACGTGGAGTAAAGAGAAATTTTGAAATTAAAACAAATAAAAAAACTTTTGGGAAAAGAGGAAAAGACCTTCTTACCCCTGGCCAAATCCTCTTCCCTCAGGCTTCCCGACCCGACCTCCTCCTCCTTCCTCTCTCAGATTCGTTCCTCTCTCTATCTCTCTCCTGTCCTCCCCACCCTAACCCTAAGTCTGCAGAAGGCGGCGGTGCATCTCGGAAGGCGGGCTGCTGCAGGCCGCAGCGAGGGCTGGCTGCTGCAGGCCCCGGCGAGGGCGGCTGCAGGCCGCTGCGCGAGGGTGGGGTCGGCACGGCGCGGGGCAAGCTGGTCGCGGCGCACAGGGCACGGCGCAAGGGCGGGCTGGATAGAGGATCTCATTTGCGCCACCTCCGGTCATCTTCTCCGTGGCGCTGATGCTGCAAATCGACTCGATCCAAAGCACAATATCTAGAGCGGCGCCTCTGCCCGTCGCATCCAGTGCGCCTCCGCCCGTCGCATCCAGTGCGACTTTGCTCTCCTCTTTCGTTTGTTCACTCTCCTTAGTCCTGGCCAACGGGCCGTGCCGGGCCGGCACAGGCCCGGCCGGGCTCGGGCCGCTGAGGAAGAGGCACGGCACGGCCTTTATAATAAACGGACCGGGCCGGGCCGGCACACGGGCCTTCACTTCAAGCCCAAGCACGGCACGGTCTGTTTTAAACGGGCTAAACGGTCCACGGGCTAAACGGACCGGGCCGGCCCTCTAGATAAAAAAATATTCTTACACTGTTTTTTATTTTTTAAAAAGAACAAGTCTAATTTACCCCCCTAAACTCTTGGCAAAGTCTAAAAATCAACCCCCAATTACTAAACCGTCTAACCTCTCCCCTCCAACTCTTCAAAACCGGACATTTTTGGCCCTCCACCCAATCCACCTGGTTTTGAGGCAGTGGGACCCAATCATCAGTGTCCAACACACCCATGAAGCCCACCACAGCAATACAGTCGGCGAGGAGCTCTCACCGGACATAGGCGAGCCGCAGCGACGAAAGCGGCCAATGCAAGCTCGGAGGAGGCGACTTGGCCTCGAGGCGGGCCATGAGCACGCAGAGGCGGTCGCGGTGCTCCATGTCTCGGTGGCCGCAACCTTTCTCTAGTCTCTCTGCTCTCTATTGAGCTATACATGGCGACGCCCGTATAGACCGGCAACAATAAAACTAACAAATCCTGGGCATGCATCTGCAGATCCACAAGGGAAAGTACTAAAGAATGTACACAAGAGCATTTTCAACGCGCTGGCCGAAGGAATTGCAGCATAGCTTACACAGGAGCTTGAATTTGATGGTGGCGGTGCGTTGAGCTTCATGGTGGATCGAGGAAGAAACAGTGTTTGTGCTAACTAGGTGGTGGCAGAGATGATTGAGATGGCCTAGCGATAACGCGTCCTTGGCGGCGTTTATGATCAATGGAGTCGGGGAGCTCGCATGCGCTGGCAATGGCGCGGCGGCAGGCACAGGCGGAGGCGTAGCAACGCGAGCAGGCGAAGGATCTTGGCCAACGTGAGTAGAAAGGACGCATTAGGCTTACAGGTGGGCCTCACCCTCAAAACCAGCTTTGGTTTGAGGCAAGGGGGTAATCTGTCCGGTTTCAGTAGTTGAAGGACCCGATGTGTCCGGTTTTAGAGTTGAAGGGTGTAAGTCAGACTTTAGAAAGAGTTTAGGGGTCAAATGGACTTATCTCTTTTTAAAAATATAAACGGGCTAAACGGATCGTGCCGGCTCATTTAGCACGGCCCGAATAACGGGCTAACGGGCCGTGTTCGGACCAACCCGACGGGCCTACGCCCAGGCCCAAGCACGGCCCGTTGACTACCGGGCTCGGGCCGTGCTCGGACCGGGCTAAAAGGACCGGGCCGTTTTAGCCCGGCCCACATGGCCAGCTATAACTCTCCTCTCCCATCATTAAAAAAAATAAAAAAAATCTTCTCTCCAACTGCGATTCGAACCAAAATCTATCGCCGAAGTTGAAGAAACGAAAGGAAGAAGCCGCTGACGAGGTAGGCCCTGTTCGTTTCTTTTAGCGTTAAATTTTAGAGGTTTCTAAATAAAGAGAATCTAGTACTAAATAAAGTCTAATGACAAAACCTTTTTACAGATGGATACATCTTTACGAGACGAATCTAACAAGCCTAAGTAAGCTATGTTTTGCTACAGTAATGCTACAGTACCATCGTCTAACCACGGATTGCTTACCCTCATTAGATTCGTCTCGCGAATTAGACCAGAAGTTCTACAGTTAATTTTGTAATTAAACTTTATTTAATACTTTAAATAATAAGATTTTTTTTTTAGACCCTCTAAATTTTTAGACCCCGAAACGAACACCCCCGTAGCACGCAAGTCCGGCCATGGGCGACAGCCAGTACTCCCTCACCACCTTCAGGTTCCTACTCAGCCCCTCTCCCTCTACCCTCTCCCCCCGCGGAGACCTGGCGACCTGACTTGATGGGTTTATCTTCCGATGCTTTGCAGCCCGTCGGGGAAGTTGGTGCAGATCGAGCACGCGCTCACGGCGGTCGGCTCCGCCCAGATCTCCCTCGGGATCAAAGGTGCAATCCGTGCCCCTGCTCTAATCATTCAGGATTTAGTTTTTAGGGCCAATGCGGATGAGGTTTGCCGGTCCTGGTCTTGGAGGTCTCGTAGGAATCAGGGCTTAGGGTTTGGCGCCTCATTTCATCCCTCATGCGCGCGCGCTGTGATCTGATTATGGCACTCTATTCGCTTAAGTGTGCGGTGTTGTGCAGTCCGCGAATTTCGGAGCGTCAAAATCGCTGCAGTGCTGGTAGTTGTTGCCGTGGTGGGAATGGAGATTTCCTGGGTGCCTATATGGTCAATTGAGAGTAGACTTTGGATTCTCCTTTTCCATTATCTTTCAGACTTTCACCCCCAAGTGCGGCATGGAAAATGTTAATGTTGGACAAATTCCTTAGCATGTTAATGTTAATGTTGGATGTGCCACATTCCTTAGCTAGATCTGGTTTTCACTTTATCTTGTTGGTTCCGTTTCTGTGATGATCAACATGACAAGCTATTTGCTTGGTTGCGGTTGTTTGCTTGCGGATATAGTTGGTGCTGTGGAGTCATATACTACAATGTCTCTGAAGTTTAGGAATTCCTTGATCGATATGAAATCTGTTGACGTTGATACACTTCCTAAAGTTAGACATTTCTTGTTTCTTGATTTCAAGGGGCCAATGGTTTTGTTGGATCGTGTCTATTTGGAATCAAATTTTGGCCAAAAGCTAAATATATCGTAACCATACACAATCGAATGCCTGCCATAGTGGTATTCACCAGACTTGTTTTCTTTCCTTTTGTGGAGAAACTTTTTTTTTCTGGTTTTCTATCTTTTGAGGGTTGTTTTTTTTTCTGGTGAAGCAAATAAATTATATTAATGATGAAGTGTGTTCTTGTTAAGATATTTACTTGGTTAGTTTTTTTTTTTTAAAAAAAATTGAGGAGCATAGTTCTGCATGCTGCAGCTATGCATGATATTTTTTTGGGGTTGTCAATTTATAGATGTAAGGGTTCCTACAGTTTTTGATATGTTTTTCTTTTAAGACCGCCATGTCTTTCGGGTTCCTATGAATCAATCTGTCACTCTTTTTTTTCAAATATTTTCGCCAGTCACCAGGACCTCCTTTTGGATGTTGAACTAGGAACTAGATTGACTTTCTTTTTTCTTTTAGACCACATCACATTAACATTCTTTCATTTCTTTATTCAAGTTGTTTGCCTTGATATCCATCAGTATCCATCATGCCTTTTAATGTCTTCTCTGTTATTGTAGCTAATTTAATACATGTATCGCATTATGATATTTGTGCATAAACTCCAAGAGGAGCGTACTAAAACTTTAATTTGATATGTATCTGCACGTGTTTACTACTTGTCCATTTATTTAGTTACTATTATATAACAAATCTGTAGCATAGAATGTGTCCTTCCAGATTGTTCTAGTCCATAAGATCAGGGACACTGTTAGTCTGTTACTATTTTTTTATCATTAATTCTGATATATGTCATGTTAACAGCTGCTAATGGAGTAGTTATCGCCACAGAGAAGAAATTGCCTTCTATTCTAGTGGATGAAACATCAGTATGTGTAACATCGCTCTTAAGTTTGTCTCATTTCGTCACATAGCTTCACATTCTTCTGTCGTGAACACTAAAAATAAAAAATACCGGATGCAACAGGTTCAAAAGATTCAGGCGTTGACTCCAAATATTGGAGTTGTCTACAGGTATCTTTCTCTGCTGTTTGGTTACTTTGTTGATCACATCTTGCTTTTGCTGATGCTGATGATCATGTTCTAAACATTTTACCTTAAGTTATTGAACTTGATAATGTACCAGATCACTAATGGTGAACTTAATCTGTCGATAAGGCTGATAGGTGTTTACTGTTAACTTTCACATTTGAATTGTATAATTCCTAACTGATGAGATGGTATAAGAACAAGTAGATAGGCACTACTATTACATAAGAGAATTGTTTGTTGGAATCACATGCCATGTACACGAGGCATTTTCTTCTTTTGAATAACTGTATACAACTAGGTTGAGCTATCTTTTCTTTATCAAGCTGTTTCCACACCTTTCAACTCAACCATTAATGAAAAGTCAACTCATGATATGTACATTAGTGACAATTGATGTGATCCATGATCATGAAATGTCACCATATTTTGTTGGATATCCATGTGCTTACCCTATACTATTTCAGTGGGATGGGTCCAGATTTCCGTGTTCTAGTGAGGAAAAGCCGGAAGCAAGCACAACAGTATTATCGGTTGTATAAGGTATTTTTAAAAATTCATTTGGTGTATTCTACCTTTCTATTTCAATGTTTGTTGAATGTGGACACAAAAGTCAAAAGTGTCCTTGTGAAAGGGATATGCAGGATCTCTACTTGTTGAATCTATATAACACTCTATTGGTATATGATTTCCTGGACCACATTATATAGTGCTGTTACATTATAACCATTTGTAGAACTCCTTTACAACCAGGAGATAAAAGGGCTCAACTCACTTGGATGGTCTTTCATTTATGAATCAAAGGGCTTGCTGTAATAGAATTTTACAACTGTATCGTACGTTGAACATCTCCCTGTCATATCCAATAACGCTAATTGTGTACCTCAAATCTGGTTTATCTTGCCAGAGTATAGTGTGCACGAGGAAATACCATTTACTCGCTACAGGAAATCAAATAACATTAGAAGTTATACAAATATAAGTGGCTTATACAGTGCATACATTTTTTAAATTATAAAAATTACTATTCCTAATATCTAATAGTCGGAGACTCAGAGAAGCTGGTAATTTGGGTAAATGCTATAAAGATAACATAGGTTGACCCAGTTCTATTTGGATACTGTGTCATGCGGAAGAATTTGCGTAGTTGCTATGTCAACAGTATTCACTTTGAATGTGTTATCTAGTTGCCATTGGTTACCGAGTATGATTTTCCATAAACATTAATGTCATAGAAGTGTTTGCGCATGTAAATCGACAATTGTAATGTTGTTCTGAAGGAAAATAATATGTGCACTTTCTAACTGTTGTTTTGGCTAACCAATGCAGGAAACTATACCTGTCACACAGCTTGTCTGAGAAACTGCCGCTGTTATGCAGGAGTTCACACAGTCTGGGTACGTAAGTTGATATCTTCATTTTCATTGCTTTGTTGATATTTTCAAACTATGGATGAGCTCGGACTAATTTATCTATAGTCTGCTGGATATTGTGTTTGTTGATGTATTACATAATGTGACTCTGCATTGCCACTCACTTTGTGAGTAAAATGGATGCTCACCTAGCAAGTGCCATAGTGGCCATAAAACAACTCCAATAACATTGCTTTAAGTTATGTCATTTTCTCTGAAACAGCTCATCATTCTAACAAAAAGTTCAGCTCACAGAAATAAAGATCCTCACCAAATGGCATAATTGTGCAACACTCTATTTGTAATGTAATTGTCTGTAGTTATTATTCTGATCGATGGGGGTGCAAACTGTAACCCACTATTTAATTCTTTTCATCGTAACTTTGTTACAGTGGTGTAAGACCATTTGGTGTATCTTTGTTGATTGCTGGCTATGATGACAATGGTCCCCAATTGTACCAGGTATGAAAAGGACCCCAAACTACAAGCTTTCCTGTCACTTTTCATTGCACAACGAATAAACTATATTCATTTTATTTTTTTGAGGAATTATTCATCTTAATTTTAGTAGCACTTCTGGAAATATTAAGGATTATTTGCGCTAACTATTTATTTAAAAGAGTTACAAAAAGAAACTTCTAAGTTGGACTGTTTGATCTGACTATTGTCACATAGGTCATCCGTATTCAATCACAAATAACTGGCGTTTTGGACATCATTATTGTCACCAATACACTACTTTGATCATTAAGCATATGTAAAATATAGAATTTTTTGTAATATTGGGAAACTATTATTCAAATCAAATCTATCTATACCATTTTCAAAAGTTTGATTGGAATATTCAAGAAAAAAAATATTGATCATTAAAATTTGGAAGTGGATGACTGCATGCAACTTAATACGACATTTGTTTGTAGATGGACAGAGAGCATAAACAATATTTCATCACAATTGACATCGTCAAATTATTTCATTTAGGTTGACCCATCAGGATCATACTTCTCCTGGAAAGCATCAGCTATGGGGAAAAATGTGTCCAATGCAAAGACATTTCTTGAGAAGAGGTTTGTTGAGGATGGGCCATGGTTGTTGACGTTATATTTTTTGATATTTTAAAGACATGATAAATGCCAAGCTACTTGACTGTTTCTATTGAAAAAAGAGTTCGTGTTTAGTTGCATGAAATCACCACCTATTCATGTTGGAATAATATGCTGAACTCTAATATGTTAGTTGACACTGTTACCTGTGGTAATCCGCCCTGTAGCTTTTTATGCTCGACAACTTACCTCAAATTGAACTGAGCATAGCTGTCTTAACATCATGCACTAAAAACCGAAGGTACATCTGATTTGGACAGAAATGAATTTACATCAACTTAGGGAAATTTATGATCTGGGGACCTGAGGTTTGGTGCTTCACAAATTGGGCCACATTGAATGGCAAATCTGAAGCGACCGTTGCTGTATATGTTTTTTTTTCCCTTAATCATAATGACTGACTAGTATACAGGCATCTCTTCATTGATTGTACAAGTAAACTTATGTGACTTTTATTGACTGATGGTTTCATTGTAGGTACACAGAAGACATGGAGCTTGATGATGCCATCCATACTGCAATTTTGACTCTGAAAGAAGGGTATCTCATTCTTTTCTTATTGTTGCTAGTTTCCTTCGTGAATATCATCACTGATCGAATTCTGGAATTCAGATACGAAGGGCAAATCTCTTCCAACAACATTGAAATTGGGATAATCCGATCTGACCGTGAATTCAAGTATGACACTTACCGACTTGGTCCATGTTTATGTTATACTTATACTAAGATATTCCCTCCAGTTTTTCATTGATAACAGTAGGACAATACGCTTAGCTAAAAACTGAACAAAACTTATTGTCTTGAGTTCATCTATTAAAAAGCAGAGAGATACTTTTTGTTGTTACTGTGCTCTCAAAACTTTTTATAATCAATTCTGCATATTTGGTGCTCTTTTGTGTTTTAGAATTTAGGTCCTGTATGTTCGTGCTTTTACATCCTTGTCTCTGAACAAATGCTCATACTAGACCAGATATGCTTATTGGCTGAAAGAAAATTCCTTCACATGTTTATTCCTTGCGTCTAAATTGAATTGATTAGGCCTTATTTCTTAAAATCAGTTGCCACGCTTGTATATGGTAGCAGCTATGTACCTTGCTCGCTAAAGCTTTGTTGAGGTTGTATGTTTCTGCAGTAAAATGTTTTGCTGATATTAAGTACTTGTCATCCAAAATACAGGGTTCTGAGCCCTGCAGAGATCAAGGATTTCTTGGAAGAGGTGGAGTAAGATGTTTCTGAACAATCTCTAGTTTCAGAAAAGAGGAAAGCAAGACACTCGAGCAGCCAAGCTGAAGCCTCTCCGTTGTTTATAAAATCTTCTGTTTAAAAGAAAACTTTGAACTATCATCTTCAGTGGCATATCATAGACTCGGAAGAGGCTCCAACTTTATGGTAGGTGCATCATGCAGTACTGTCACATAGTCTGCCACTCTTTGGCCAACTTGTTATGTTGTGCCCGTGCTTGTGTTGCCTCAGGAGCAATGAACAATAATCTCTGTCGCTCTGTCCTGATTGCACAAAGCAAAGTGGGGATCAGAGTCAATCTAGACCATGCAGTTATCAAGGAAATCAATCGTTAGTCGTTAGCTTTCAGGTCAGATGTGTTGAATTCCCTGTAATTGTCAACTCTTAGTCCGGGCCGAAGATGTGTGGTTAGGACATGGACATGGATGGATGGTGTAACCTGTCAGCCAGACTAGTCCGGGCTGATTTCCCTGTCAATAGACCATGCAGATCCCTGAGGCTGAGACGCACGTAACAGGCTACTCCCTCTATCTCAAAATAGATGTCGCTGTTGATTTTTTTAACCGCTCGTCTTATTCAAATTTTTTGCGTAAATTTTATTTATTTTTTACAATTTGTTTTATCATTGAATATATTTTAATCATGACATATTTGTTTTTATATTTAAATAATTTTTTTGAATAAGACGAAGGGTCAAACATGATGTCCAGTGACAACTATTTTGGGACGGAAGGAGTACTTTTAAAGTCTACTAAACAGGTTCACACGTGCGATAGGTGGCCTAGGGAGTAGGGAAACTGGTGATCACAGAAACACTTACATTTCTAAGCCCTTTTTTAAGGTATGGGGTTGCTTAGTGAGGCTAGTGAAAGCCAATCTTAGGAGTGTCCGATTGGCGAAAAGAAAACTTGATCGACCTTTGAACCATTAGGTGGCATTTGTAGTACAAAGAAACAGATACCCGATTTTTGTGTCGAAGAGGACTTCGCTTGTGTGGCCTAAACCAACGTGCCGACCTGAATCAACTGAGCTAGGCTCGTATCAGTGGGAACAACTATGGAACTTAATTAGGTAACACAATTAACAATGTAATAAAGTCTCCTCTGTTAAGCGTTGGATGCCTCAAGCGGGCATCCGTAAAAGCCTAGCAGCCTCTCAGCTGACACCGTACCAAGCCTTTCTAGTAATTTTTATATATGACGTGGTAACTTCAAAATTAAATTAACAAAGTCATATATATCAAAACGGGAGTGAATATCAAACTATCATGAATCCTTCCTTTTCATTTTCTTTTTCAAACACATTGTGCCAATTTATTTGGGGACAAATCTGACGTCTTGGAAAGGGCTGCTACGGTGCTACCACAACAATGACAGTCGCTGCCGTCGCTATAACATTTGATTTCTATCTCGCACAGAAAAAATTTTGAGCCATCGGTACCGTTTTGACCCCGCAAACGCCATGGCGGCCGCTGCCAACAATATTCAGCACTTGGCGGGAGCCTCGCCAGGCTGTGCTGGCCCTCGTCTAATACGTGCGTCTCAGCCTCAGGGATCTGCATGGTCAATTGACAGGTAAATCAGCCCTATATAGGGATCAACAAAATTATGTGTGCCTCGTTCATGTCTTGTAGATGCCTCGTGCCAGTCAAATCACTTTACAACAATATCTCCTCCCTATATGGCAACACATCGATCTTGAAAGATCTAGTTCTGTCTCTCTCACTTTTCAGTTTGTCACTCTCTTTTAACAAAGTACTACCAAAAAAACCATTAGTGCTCGTTTACGGTCTTACAAATCAAAATGGTTAAGGGTACGCATATGTCAATACTCTGGTCAGTGATGCAAGCAAAAATACTATTTATTTTTTCTTTTGTAATTTGGAGAGTTTTTTAATTGAAATGTGTGTGTCTCTCGACCAAGTGAAAACGGGGATTATACTGGTTGTAATAACCAGATAATCCAGAGTACAAAGTAAAGAGAATAGCTCCCTTCAGATTACAGAACACCCCGACATGGGTGTGGATACCTAACATAACCAAAGTAGGAACTAGTAGACAAACAAACGACGAGCTGACCGTCGAAGAGCTGCCTGGAGGGCCTCGCTGCAATAGCGTAGGTTGATCGAGGGCCTTACTGCCTTCTTGACAAAGTATCGTCAGTGAAACTGAATGTGTATGACGTTCACCAGGACGCAGAGGAAAAGCAGAACCAGCGCCTCTAGAAGGCAGAACTTTGGAAGCCAGACTTTCTGGATCCGAGTCGCGATGGCCGGACCACCCGTGACGGGTCGACAGTCTTGAGACTTCGAGCACGGAATGTTGCCGTTGCCGTGGACGTCGAGGAGTCCTGAATCGCAGAGTGTCTGTCGTGTGGTCCCTGATAATAATACACAATTAGGCATGAATCACACACTCCATGAACACGTTGCATGCCACGTGCCCGCAAGAGGCTATGCATGGCTGCCACGTCGTGGCTGTCGCAGAGCACCGGCCTTGGCCGGAGTTGACGTCGCCGGAGGAGTGAGGAGCCTGCTGCTGAGCTTGTC
Source organism: Eragrostis curvula (assembly GCA_007726485.1). Lineage (NCBI taxonomy): Eukaryota > Viridiplantae > Streptophyta > Magnoliopsida > Poales > Poaceae > Eragrostis > Eragrostis curvula. Next base: position 28,457,644 of record CM017443.1, read on the forward strand.
GCCGGCTGAAGTGGTGAAGAAGGTGCAAAAGCGGCGTGTAGTTGATCTGCTGCTCCATCTCCATGTGCGGGCGACGGCGACCAACCGGATGGTCGGCGAGTCAGCCGAGGGGAGCACGTCGGCCTGGTGGAGGCGGAGGCGTCGAGGTGAGGTAGACCTGCAGACGGAGAAGGCGCCGGAGCACCTTTGTCGGTGAGGTCGTGCTCGGTATAGCCCTCGGGCGCCGGGGTGGAGCGGCGTGGAGGCCGACGAGGGTCCGTCGGATGCGCGGCGGTGGCGGCGGATCCAGTTGCTCCCCCGTCAGATCTTGCACTGGGAGGCGCAGATCCGGCGACGGAACAGCGGGGGGGGGGGGGGGGGGGGGGGTGGGCTCATGGACGCCGGCATCGCGGTTGTGGAGCAGCGCGCCGTTGACGGCTCCGATTGCTCCCCTTCCGAATCCCGCCATGTACAACGCAGATCCGGCGATGGAGGAGCAGGGAGAGCCATGAACGCTGGCGGCAAGGATGAAGGGCGACGTCGATAAGAAACCTACTGCTACATTATTTGGACTCACCTGTCGAGCTTCGTCTCGATGTCCGCGGCATCCTTCCAATCGACGACGACGGCCCAGAGGAGGAGGGAGGAACGGCGGCGCATGGCCCAAAGGAAACACGCGAGGACTACTTCTACTCTACTGCTACTACTAGATCTACCGGGGGGGCTTCCCTCTTCGTTCCGCCGCCGGCGAGGACGCCGGAGGGAGGGAAGGAGGGGGGGCGGAGGCGGAGGCGGCGGCGGCGGGGGAACCTTAGGCGAGAGGTGCGGGAGCAAAAACGGGGCAGTAGCCCTGTTTCTACCTTAGATTGTAGCAAGTTGTTGCTAGTCCTCAGAAGGGGGAATGGGGGTGTGTGCGTGTGGGGGGGGGGGGGGGGGGTGGGGTGGGGGGTGGGGGACACGAAAACTTCAATGACAGTTTACTTAAGAAGGAACCAAGGACGGTTCCAAGGACGGTGCTACTTGAACCAAGGGAATTGACCGGAGCGGAGGGTTGGAAAGCTGCAACCTGCAAATCCCGTTGTACCAATCGACGAGCAACACATGCGCAGACATAGGCAGAAGAACTATCAGCTGCCGGTCAAGTCTTGGATTATCTATAATCGCGGTCTCTGTCAACACAGGCAACGCTCCAAGGGCAGCCGATCCTGGTTGGACCGACCAAAATTAATTTTGGTTTGAACAGAATGGAGCAGCTCGCGGTCACCGGCCGCTGCTTCCGGAACGATGGTGACACACGAATTGATCGGGTAATCAGGTCAGGTTGCCTTGAGTAGCGGACAAACCGTCGGTTAATCAGGGGCTCGCCACATGCATAGTACTGTGTGTGTACGTACGTGCCTGTGGGCTCCGCCGGGCCAGTCCGTTCCGTTGGCTGGCTAGGCTAGGCTACGGCACGCCTCGACTGACGGCCGTTGCATGAGAAGGCGACGTCCGGCCGGGACTGCCGAGTCGCCTGGCCGCGAGCTGCCGCGTGTGTTGGATACGTGGGCACAGTTTACCTACCGATTCTCACCTACTGAAAAGCATCGTGTTATCCAGTGTCATGATACTGTTGTTAACGACGAACGTGGCATCGCTACGTGTGCTCGTCTTCTTCGTCGCCGCTTTACCGGGAGCAAGGAACGACGACCCTCGGGAGCAAGGAATCAACAAAAAAAAAGGGCACGGGTTCGTGCCCACCCACGTTACGAACTTACGCCACGGCAGATCGATTTTATGTACTGCATGCCGACATCAGGAGATATCAATCCAATTGGTACTCCTCCAGGTAACAATCCAGATAAATCACTCTCACTCCTAGTTTAACTTTTGCGGGCACTCGGCCGATGAACCAGAACGCGGAATCGATTCCGTTCTGCCACTCCTCTGTTCCAGCGCGCGCTCTGGTGTGGCGCCGGTTCTGCACCGCCGCAGCTCGTGGATCCCACGCAAAGTCCACGTGCGACGCCCTGGTCTTGGTCCGGGCGCGCGGTGTGGCCGGTGGCCCCACCAGAGACGGATAGAGCGCCACGATATCTGTTTGACGTGCAGAACCAATGGCAGCGGGGATTCACTTCGGCACGCCCATCCCCACCTGGCCACGTCGAAACGGCAACGGCAGCCGGGCGGGCAGGCTTCCCCTGCTTATTTAGGGCGTGTTTGGGACAGCTTTTGGAACCGGCTTATGCTTATTTTGGACACTGTTCATCAACTGTAGCTACAGTGTAATTATTAATCATACTGACAGAAAAATGAGGAAGCCGGATAAGCTGGTTGGCTGGTGCTTTTTCCGGCTTATTACTGTAGCTACAGTGCTGAACAGTAGATGGGTCAGGATGAAGCCGAAGCTGAAGCCGTTTTCACCAAACACACCCTTAGCTACCGCGGCGGAAGCAGAGGACCCTTCTCTGCAACGCTTCCCCTGCTCTCTCTCCTCTCAAGACTTGTGCTACTCTCCTCGCCGCTTCATCCATCCATCGCGCTGCGCGCACGCAACAACTCTCGAAACGAGCTCACTTCACCGACTTCTCCCACTCCAATCGTCGCTTACCAATCACTATACCGTGAAAGGCAAGTCTTCGAAAAAAGTCTTAAAATAGTATTCGGAATATCCAGGACCTAGAGCTACGACATAAGCCTCTGAACATGTCACTTGGCATATCCGCTATAATATGAGAATATGACAGGAGATATGTTCCGCAGTCAACCTAGGATCCCAAGATACCGAACAACCTTCTTCGGTCCATCAACCTTCAACATCTTCTGAATCTACCATCTTCGGAATTTTGTACTTCGGAACCATCCGTCATCGGGATTCCGAATACTAAAGCTTCAATTTGTCTTCTTGTGATCCTTCAGAGAATCTCTTCAAAATAAAAATGACCTTGACATGACAAGTCAAACTTTGTCTTCTATTACCTGACGAATCTGACAGAATCTCCAGTGACGAGTCGCCTCGTCTTCCTGTATTCCTGGAAACGAGTAAACAAATCCTTTTCCCACTTGACCTTTCGAATAACCGAATCGCCGCATTCAAGGCTATAAATACGGGGCTCCAGATACTCCAATCTTCATCCATCTCTCCAACTTTACCAATTCCACCATAGGCCGCAAGATATGCGTCAACCCTAGGTTTTCGCAATGGCTCAACACCAACTTCACCGGTGCATCCGGTTCTTCTTCCTCTGCCCCATCTGATGAGAGCCCGGCGACTATCCTTCCTGAGCCTGTTGATCCAGCAACCCCTCCTCCTCCATCTCCAACACAGGTGATGGATTACGGGCTTCCTCCTCCAAGCCCTCCTCCAAATCCTTCAAGCATCATCGATCTGGAGGAGGACATCAACAATGATGAATATGCCAGGCGCCTCCACGTGACCCTGAACAAAGGTCCGCGTGGTGTTCCCGCCGACGCCGACGTCATCTCCATCGACGACTCCAGCGACGACGAGCCCGCAGGCGAGGACACCATGGATATGGACATCCCTGCAGATCCAAGCTCTGTAGGCAATCCAGCTTCTGTTACGCCACCAAGTGGTGCTTCAGTTCCGCCTTCGACCGGGGTTGCAAACCCGGTCCTTGACTCTAACGTGGGGAACACCCACATCTCCTCTCGTGTGTCCCTCATCGCCAGCGCAAGCAGTGGGGACACAGAGAACACTTCTTCAGGTGGCACTGGAGTTCCCCCTGAGGACGCTGATGAAGGGGGGAACTAGGGATACAAGCAGACCCTGTGCTGCTCACACCTGAGCCCTGTATTTTATTTTCTCTTGTCTTCAATCTTCCTGTAATCGGCAAGTGCTTCCCTGAGCTTCAGATGTACCTTTGACCTTTGTAATAGGACCTTCGGTTTAATGGATGGAAAGCTGCCTTCAATCCAAAATGTGTATATATGTGTTCAAATATGTCTTCGCACTTTGTCAATAATTATTCTTGATAAGACTTCGCAAATCACATCTTCAAACTCATCTGAACTTCAGAAAATAACTCTTCGGAGAACTATTCCTTAAAGGCCAATATCTTCGAAAAAAAACTCTTCGTAGAACAACTCCTTAAAAACTAATGTCTTCAGAGAAGAAATCTTCAGAGGACAAATCTTCGGGGAACAAGTCTTCGGGGAAGAACTCTTCGGAGGACAAGTCTTCGGGGAACAAGTCTTCGGGGAAGAACTCTTCGGGGAACAAGTCTTCGTAGAAGAAATTAATTTCTGGTGGCAATATTCTCCCGCACACTTCTCAGAAATATCCCCGAAAACTGCCATAACAAATTCCCCAAATCTCGGCAGCAGAAACCAATCAATATTCAAAATAACGGGAATGTCGCACGGCGTTGCGCTGCTAAGCGCATTTATTGGAGAAGATTACCTTCCTTGAGAAGCCAAACGGTCGCGAGGGTCCAGAAAACCCAACTGCAACAGTCATCTTCCCCCTTTCGCATCACATTCTCACCATTGCTTAAACCCTAGCTTCACTTCCGCTGCAAACCCTAACTCCATCTTCATGGCTGACGCCTCACTCGAGAAGACCACCTCTGCTACTCAGGAGCAGCAAGAGGATTCCAACAGCTCCACCGGCTCCCCCACCAAAGCCCATCAACTAATGGCTGCCGGCGGCATTCCGGAGTCCATGGATCACTGGAAGCCCAGGGAGATCGATGAAGATTACATCAAAGAGCTGTGGGACCTTGGGTGGATCTCAGATTTCGTCGTCACCAAGGAGAACAAGGGCGCCATGTGCTTCAGCTTCGATACCACGGAAATCCCGGTATTCGAATCTCATCTGATCTGTGGCTTCAATCTTCCTCCATCGAAATTTCTTGAGCGCGTTTGTAAATATTATAGCATAGAACTTCTCCATTTAAAACCTCAAGCTATTGCTTTGCTGAGCATCTTCTCAACCCTCTGCGAGTGTTGGTTGGGCACTACTCTTTCTTTAGATCTGTGGTGGGTGTATTACGAACCCCTCTATTACTCTTCTGGATTGGTGGGGTGGGTGAGCTTCAATGTTCGGAAGAAAGCCTCGTATCCCCATTTTGCCTATAGGCGTTCTTGGAGTGGTTATCGGTGGAAGTATTTCATCATGGATGACTCCTCCAAGCATGACATCAAGGGCAAAGGGTTGCTACCCTTCCACCAGGGGTGGAACAAATTAGTGCCGGTCATGGATGAACGACTCAAGAACATGACGGCCAAGGTTACCGAACTGGTAACTCGGGGGCTAAGGGGTGAGCACATTGTGGAAGAGTATGTCCGCAGGGGCTTCTTCCCTCTTCAGCACCGCGAGCCCCTTGCCATGTTCGGGGACGGACCTCGGAATCCCAGATGGCTCCCTGCCAGAGGTAAAAATCCGATCTTTAATCTTCAATATCATCTACTGTATCTTGCAATCGTCATCATCTTGAATGCCTTCACAGTCGAAAACGTTCCCGAAGACCTGGTCGAGAAGCGCCTCTGGGCTATCCTTGAGTCCACCAAGCAAGATAAACCAGAGAACTTCCCACTTCTGTACAGCGCCGTGAATCCAGCGGATAAGGTAAAACTTCTTGCTTGATCATTTTATCATCATGTAAATCATTCATCCTCTTCTTTTTTGTCAGGACATGTTCGGGCCCGATCATTCGGAAAGAGGTGCTGACAATACCATGGTCCTGGAGAGCAGCAGCAGCAGCGAGAAGGAGCCCAGGGAGCTTCCGAAGAAAAGCTTTGCTGAGGTGTTTGCTGACACTGTTCTGAGCTCCCCAGATGTGCAGGTTCGAATCCTTCTTTTCAGCTCACAATATTTGATCCTTTTGCTTTCTAGTAATGATCTCAACAAACTTGTCTTCAGGGGTCTGGCGTGGACTTGCAGAGCCTAGAGGAGAAGGTGGATGACTTGAAATCCACCCTGGTATCCAGCGTGGCTCCAAAGTCTCAAGCTCTGAAGCTACCATCTCCTCCGAAGCCTGCTGCTTCCGAGTCTTCTTCCCAACCGAAGGCCAGAGCTCCTCCGAGGACCAGATCTTCAAAGGCCAAGCTTTCGGAGGAGCCAACCAAGATCAAATTGCAGCTGGCTCGGAAGAGAAAGCTCAAGTCCCCGGCAACCACTTCAATAACTCCTTCAACAGAGTTGCCACCTATCCGCGACAACCCAAATCCGGGTGATCAGGTACCCTTGTCAATTGTGTTCGAAACTCTCTTTGCTGGATTTTCAAAGATCTCTCAACTGCGCAAATCTCAGGGCAAGAAAGCTACCGCTGCTAAGAGGCCTTTCTTCCGTGCTCCAGGAGGTGCCAGTTCAGCTAATGCTCCAACACAAGCCCTCCAAGCTCCATCAGGAACACCTTCTTCAGGGCTCAGTGTCTTCGGCAAGATCGTGGAAGAAGTTCAGGCTGCAGAAGCCTGGCATATGAAGACTTGCAAAGCTTACAGCGCCAAGGTCAACCTGCTTCAGCAAGAGAAGAAGGAGCTGCAGCAGAAGCTCTCCGAGTCTGCTCCCAACCCCGCACTGACGGAGAACGATGCTAAGATTAGCCAGCTGGAAGCAGACTTGGCATATGCAAAGCAAGCCCTGGCTGAATCACAAACAGCCCATGCTTCAGAAGTGGAGAGCCTTCGGGGTGCCAACTCCTCATTGACTTCTTCTGTTGAAGGTAACTCTCTTTTCTTCATCTCTTCATAATATTAACTGCTCAATGTTTGCTTATTGATGTATTGTATCCGCTTTCAGATCTGAAGAACAAGTCCAAACTTCTGGATGAGAAGCTGACACTCAAGGAACAAGATCTTCAGAATCTTCAGCAAGAGGTGGCCGCCCTCAACGAGGACAAGGAAAAGCTGAAGGCCATCAAGGAGGACGCTGTGGAAGAAGGCTATGCCTGCTATATTGCAGGCAACGCCTATACTCTTTCACTGTTCAAGCATCATCTTCCTCACTTGAACCTTGATTTCGTGAACACTGGCTTCGTATGTGATTCTGTGCAGTGTGACCTGCTGGTGGATCAAGTGCATGCCGAGGCTGATTCATTTGTAACAGCCCTGCAGCTTATTCCTAGCACCACTCCTACCGAAGAAGAATCTCCTGCCGAAGAAGAGGCTGCTGCTGCAGAAGATGATGACATTGGCGATGGCCAGGAGTAGATTGGCTCTTTTTAGAAGAGCTTGTAATAAACCTTTTGTGCTGTAATAACAAGGCGAAAGCCTATTTTTTAACAATGTCTTATTGATAGGGCGAAAGCCCGAACAATGCTTTAATGCCTGTGTGATCCCCCCCTACTTTTCAGTACACGGTTTCAACCGTGTGCAGAAAAGTAGTAAATCAGTAAGGCATGTAGATTGTTCTTTTCATTTTTGTACACATTTAAGTGTTTTAAGGGTGGTCGAACGTGCAACTTATCTGGGAAAGGCCATTTATGAACCAAACAGTGGGCTAAGGATCCCCTCCCAAACTTTTTCACAGGGTGGCCATGTAACTTATCAAACCACCATTGTGGCTAAGCCTTATGACTCTTTGGTGCCTGAAAAGGCTGTTCGTACCGCGCCTGTGAACCAAACGTGTGGCCAGGATAGCGGCTAAACTTAATAGACTAGCCGAAGGGCTTTGCCTTTTGATCCGAATGGACAATTTTAATCAGCTGAACATTGCTTTTCATTAATCATATCGGGAAACTATTACACATAGAATCGACGTAACTGATCGGTGTTCCAAGTTCCTAGCAGTAGCCCACCATTGACTTCTGCTAACACATAGGCTCCCAGCCCTGCATCTTCAACGACCATGAACGGACCTTTCCAAGGAGAAGACAACTTATGCTTGTCCTTGGTGGTAATATCCTTCTTGATGACCATGTCACCCACACTTAGGGTTCTTCCGACCACCTTTCTCTGATATTGCTTCTTCAATTTCTCCTGATATTGCTTCACGTGACTTAAAGCGGTATCACATTCTTCTTCTAGCAGGATTATATCAACTTCCCGAGCATCAGGTTGTGCCTCTTCGTAAAAAATTGTGACTCGATGAGCCCCCAAGTGTATCTCTGGTGGCAACACTGCATCAGCACCGTACACCAAATAGAAAGGTGTATCTCTTGTGCCACGACTGGATGAAGTTTGGGCTGACCATAACACCGTTTCCAACTCTTCAATCGCGTCTTCGTGCCACTCATGATGATCCCATTAGCTCTTTCAACAGCTCCGTTTGTCTGCGCATGCGCCACCGAAGAAGTGGGATGCAGAATTCCATGATCGGCGCAGAACCTTTCAAACTTGCCTCCAACAAATTGCTTTCCATTGTCACTGATCAACTTCTTCGGGACTCCGAACCTCGTGACCAGACTTCTCATGAACTTCACAGCTGCCTCTTGCATGATTCGCGTCACCGCTTCTGCTTCAATCCACTTTGTGAACATGTCAATGGCTACGTACAAGAACTTGTATCCTCCTCTAGCCTTGGGAAAAGGCCCCAAAATATCTATACCCTAGATGGCAAATGGCCAAGACAAGGGTATGGCGTGCAACTCTTGGGCGTGCCTTGTGCTTTGTTTGCTGAAAAACTGGCAATTGGCACATGTCTTCACCAACTTGATCGCATCTTGTTTCGCCGTGTTCCAGTAGAACCCATGACGAAAAGCTTTGCCCACCAGGGAGTGATAAGCGGTATGCGCACCGCAAATCCACCCATGAATATCATGTAGTAACCTGACTCCTTCTTCCGCAGATACGCACCTCAGCAAAATCCCATTGCGAGCTCTTCGGTATAACACTCCGCCAACCATCACATATAACTTTGACTTTCGAACGATGCGTTCAGTAGCAGCATCATCATTGGGGATAGGGTTGTTCTCCAAAAACTGTATGATCGGAGTTCTCCAGTCTTCAACATGCCTTTCTCCCGAATCTATCACCATCATGTCCGTCTCAGGCGCAGCCTTCACCACCGAAGGTTTTGTGAGCTTTTCGCAATCCAAGCCAAGTGATCAGCGTCCCGATTGTCTAATCGCGGTATATACCGCACTTCGAACCCATCAAATCCTTTTTTGAGCTTCCGAACTTCCTCCAGGTAATCAGCCATCTTCTGATCCGAGGACTGGTACTCCTTCTGTACTTGTCTGGCGACTAATTGTGAATCCCCTTTCACAAGCAGCTGGTCAATTCCCAGCGACCTTGCAATGCGTAGACCTGAAACTAGGCCTTCATACTCTGTGATGTTGTTGGTAGCTTGAAACAGCAACTGAATTGCATACTTCATGATCCTTCCATCTGGTGAAAAAAAACACCACCCCTGCACCGGCGCCTTTCAAGGTGAATGAGCCGTCAAAGTACATGACCCAATGAGTGGGGTCTACTTGATCTTCTTCACCACCGGTCCACTCAGCAATGAAATCTGCTAAGGCTTCTGGGTACGAACTCAATCTCGTACTGCCCCAACTCCACAGCCCACTGTGAGATTTGACCCACTGCATCCTTGCTATGCAAGACAGTTTGCAGCGGCCGATCAGACACTACCTTGATAGGATGGGCGAGGAAGTAGTGCTTCAGCTTTCTTGATGTCATCAGGACGTCGTACAACAACTTCTACACCATTAGATATCTTGTCTAAGCATCGTTAAGGGTCTCACTAACAAAATATACCACCCGTTGTCTTGATTCACCCACAGCTTCTCTTTCAACCGTTAGTGTCGCACTAACAACTGACTCAGTAGCAGCCACATACAAAAACAGCTCTTCACCAGGTTGCGGAGGCACCAACGTAGGCATTTGCTTGAGGTAGGCCTTCATCTCATAAAACGCCTTCTCTGCCTGTTCATCCCATTCAAAGCCTTCCTTCTTACGCAACAACTTATAAAAGGGTATACCTCTCTCACCCGATCTCGAGATGAATCTGTTCAGGGCTGTCATCATGCCAGCCAGCTTCTAGATCTCTCTTCGGGTTCGGGGAGGCTTCAACTTCTCTATTGTTGCCATCTTCGTTGGGTTGGCATCAATGCCGCGTTCGGAGATCATATAATCCAAGAGCTTGCCCGAAGTTACACCAAAGACACACTTCTTCGGGTTCAGCTTCATCTTGTACTTGCGCAGGTTGTCGAAAGTCTGCTTCAAATCTTCTAGGAGATTCTACTTCTTCTTTGTCTTGACAGCAATGTCATCAATGTAGGCTTCGATGTTCTTGTCTATTTGCTCTTCGAAGGCGAGATTTACACATTTTTGATATGTGCAACCTGCATTCTTCAGCCCGAAGGGCATAGTTACATAACAAAAGATCCCGAAAGGGGTGATGAACACCGTCTTCTCTTGATCATCGACATTGAAACTAATTTGGTGATACCCAGAGTATGCATCCAAAAAACTTAATAATTCACTAGTGGAAGTAGAGTCTACAATCTGATCTATCCTCGGAAGAGGGTACTCGTCTTTCGGACAAGCTTTATTCATGCTAGTGTAATCGACGCACAAGCGCCATGAACCATCAGGTTTAGGAACTAATACAGGATTGGCTAGCCACTCAGGATAGTCGACCGTTCTAATGAACCCGGCTTGAAGAAGCCTAGTCACTTCCTCGTGTATGGCGTCACGCTTGTCTGAAGTGTATCTCCTTTGCTTTTGCTTCACCGATTTGAAAGCCGGATCGATCCCCAATTTGTGCTCGATCACCTCCCTGGGGATCCCGGGCATATCAGACGGTTTCCATGTGAACACGTCGATATTTTCCGGGAGGAAGGCTACGAGCGTGCTTTCCTATTTGTCGATCAGGCCCCCACCAATGGTTGTCTTGGTGGGGTCGACCTTGCTGAGCCCGACTTCTTTGTTCTCTGGATCACCTGCCTTCGCGGCTCCGTTAGGTGTCGGAGCTATCGCTTGGGCCAAGGTGTGTGGAGTCTCCGGAGGAGTATTGCCCTTGCCCTTCGGGGTTTGCACCGCATCACCCTTCAGAGCTTTGGCTTGAGGTAGCGGCTTCAGCGTTTCATCCTTGAAGTGACCAGCTAACACCAGCACGTTGAGGTCGTACTTTGTAGCCTGTTCCTGATCCGTGCTGACGGTGATCACGCCATGCGGTCCAGGGATCTTCAACTGGGTGTACGCGAAGTGTGCCGCTGCCATGAACTTGAACAAGAACGGTCTTCCCAAGATTCAGTTGTAGGCAGAATCAAAATCAGCCACTTCAAACGTGAGAACTTTTGTCCTCCTGTTCTCTTTGGGGCCCACAGTGACGTCCAAATGAATTTTCCCAAGGGGCTGCGATGACACCCCGGGAACTATCCCATGAAACGATCCTTCGACTGGAGTGAGCGCAGTGAGTGGCAAACCCATCTGTAAGAAAGTCTTCTTCATCAACAAGTTCATGCCGCTTCCATTATCAATCAGAGTCTTCGCAATCTTGTTCCGGTGCACAATGATCTTGGCGACGAACGGAAGCTCTGGCCCACTTGGTAAACTCTTCGGGTGATCCTCAGCGGCAAAAGTGATCGGGGTATCGGACCACTCTAGCTTCTTGGTGCAGGGTTCTGCGGCCAACACTTCTCGGTAAATCTTCTTGTACTGTGTCCGGGAGGCCAAGGCCGAACTTCCCCCGAAGATCATATTGATCTCAGGGTGTCTTTCCTCTTCATCATCACGATCTTGTTGCTCAACGTGGTGTGGAGCGTTGTTTCGGGGGTAGCCACAATCCCCATCATGGAGCCTGATCTTGCCTTCTGCCAACCGCTGTTGCTCCATCTTCTTGTACTCGTAGATTCATCAAAGTCAGGCGAAGTGCGCCTATGTACGGGGCACCACTTCACAGCACCTTCGGGGCGGTCATGATCACGGCCGCGCTTTTTGGGAAAGCGACCATCTCCCCGTCCCCTTTGCTCTACAGCCATGACCTCACGATCTTTTGCCTTTTTCTTTTGGCCCTTGCCCTTGCCGTCATTGAGACGAGCTCGGGCATCCGCTGCTTTGGCACAGGATTCTGCGATGTCGAAGAGCTCATCGACCGTAGTCGACTCTTTTTCAGCGATTGTCTCCACGGTATTCACATCCAAGCACCCATCCCGATAGGCTCCGATGACCTCCACATCATGGATCTTCGGGATGGTGTTTCTCATCTGACAGAAGCGCTTGGTATAGTCCCGGAGAGACTCATCTGACTTCTGCCTGATATTCTTCAACTGATCCGCGGTCCCGTGGCGGGTCTAGGAACCAAGGAAATTTCCTTTAAAAATCCTTGTCAACTCACCCCAGGAATCAAAGGAGTAAGGTGGCAAGTTCATCAGCCATGTTCGTGCAGCTCCAGTTAAGGCGGTGGGTAGATAGCAGCACTTGATTCTTTCGTCACCACCAGCCGCATCGATCACCGTGGAATAGATGGACAGGAATTCCCTGGGGTCGGCGTTGCCATCGTACTTCTCCGCCAGATTGGGTTTGAACTTGTCGGGCCACTGTACTGATCGGAGATTGGAGCCAAGGGCTTGGTAAGCCGGTGGCCCGGTTTCTGAAGCAAGACGTGGTGGAACCATGGATCCGGATGGTCTTGGTGCTTGCGAAGGCCGCCCGCCCAGGCGCTGATGAACGGAGGGTGCCCTACGTCGCCGATTCAAGGCATGACGGGCATCCGATGGTGCCAACTCCTGATCTTGGCGCCTTCGGCGGTCGGATGATGACCCATGTTCGGATGCAGCTGGTCTTTGATCGTTTGTTGGCCCGAGTCTTCCCCGATGGTTGGAAACGGCGGCTGCCGCAGCAACTCCATTGTTTGAAGGTGGTGTCGTGTTGAGGCGACCCGCGAGTTCGGCAACTTGTTGAACCAGTGGGGCCAAGGGGGTGCCATCGGGAGCCAACCGATTCAGCGACTCCAACGCCGTCTGCAGCCGGATGGCGTCAAACTCCGGACCAAGGTTGCGCGGCGTGACAGTCGATGGAGCCTGGGATCGGGACTTAAGAGATCCGATAGTGGGCAAACTACTGAAAGATCCTTCCAAATCCCGCCCAGCCATGTAGATCTGGCGAGCGGGGTCAACGCCATCGTCTTCAGAATCACCTCCAATCTCAGGGCAGTCTTCACTATCCCATGATTTATCGTCACTGTCCGGGCTCCCGATCCCGAAGCCCAGAAAGTAACACCCTTCTAATATTGCTTGGACGACTTGCGCTTCTAGGGCAGAGCCAGAGATCGGATCCGAAGAGGATTCCGCCTCCGGTAGGGTTCCCGAAGGAGAGCCCCATACCCCTGTCGCAGCCTCCCGGAACGCACCCGCCGAGTTCGTGAACCCGAACAGCATATGCGTTCCCGAAGACATCGTCTCATGCTCTTCCTGGACGACGCCGTCATGGAGGTCGATCGAGGCCACCAGTTCTGCCAGAAGCGCCTCCTGCGCGTCTGGCGGGTTGACTTGTTGAAGATCTCCGTTCCCATCGGCGACGAAAGCCAAGATCCAAAGCGGAACACGGCGCCGACAGGAAACTTCATGTTGTTCGTAGATCCCATCTGATGCTCTTGACGGAATCTCGACGCTGCTCCCCTTCCTGGCGCGCCTTTGTCGTCACCCGATTGAACGGGGTTTTCGGCAGATATTTGGATCGGTGGGAGCAACGTGGGTAGCGAGATCGATCTAATAACACGCAGAGGGTTTTATACTGGTTCAGGCCTCCCGAAGGATAAAAACCCTACGTCCAGTGTGATCTTGTATAATGTGGCAGCCTTTGCGCTAGAGTTTCCCAAGGTGCCAGATAGATTTTCCCGGGGGGTTACATGAGTATTTATAGGCTAGTTACCGCCTATCAGAGTCCTTCTTAACTACAATACTCCTTCTTCGTATCCAACAGAGAGATCGTATCCTTCCCGTAAACTATACCGTGAAAGGCAAGTCTTCGGAAAAAGTCTTAAAATAGTATTCGGAATATCCGGGACCTAGGGCTACGACAATTTTAATTGATAATAACTTTTCTTCAATATGCTAGAAACGGTAGATTTATTGGGTGGCCCATTTAGAACAGACAATTCAATTGTTGCTGGGAGTTGCAAAAGATTAATACCACACGGATCATTTAGTGAAAGGTAACAAACTTCTATGGTGGGTAGTAAACTAACCTGCATGTTGTGGAGTTGGAAAGAGATAGGGAATTGACCACACGCATGTGCTCATTCGCCTTGCCGAGCCATGTACGTGCACCAACATGGGCGGAGCTAGAGAGAAATCAAAAGGGGGGTGCTGATACTAAACTTGTTGCTTTTTTAATCATCTATTTTGCCATGTGGGTGCACAACTTTAATTTGAAAAGGTGCGAATATGGTGAAAATAAGAGGACTAAAGATGAATGTTTAGTTTGGCCTGGGTGCAGCCGCACCCACATCCACAAACGTGCCTCCGCCCATGTGCACCAACTCGAGGCCTGACGCACATATGGTTTAGGTAGGTTTCACCACTCAATAACGCCTGACATCCTATTCAAGGCGCTCATGTGTTGTGTGGTTAGATTTCTCATGCACGCCGAAAATTGATTCGAATCGCCGCACCTTTCCGATAAACATTGTAATGAAGTGTTATAACGAACATGAATTGTAATATGAACAATTTGAAGCTTATAAGCTGTTCGTTCAACTCGATTGCTCTAGCTGACAATAGAGGACTATAACACTTATAAGTTATAAGTAGGAACCCACTCTTAGTGATATGTTTCTCCAAGATGAGTAAGTGGGATATAAGCCTTTGCATTCTAGGGGTTAGACTTGTATATAATTTTCATAGTCGAGTAAGTTTTGTTGAGTGTCAGCTGCTTGGGGTTTTATTTCATTGTTCAAGTCATGCTTTACTCAGTTCTCTGATTGTTGTGATATCTTCCAATGGGAGTGACACTTATCAGAGGGTGATCGACCCGCCCATGTGAGTTGAGAGCTAAACCTAAAACTCAGATTGATATGATTGATGTTTCATTCTTCTGTTGTCGTCGCTTGTCATTTTAATTATCTTTAATGTTTCTGCTTATGTTGCGAACGCGGCTATGTCATTGTTATGCTTTTGCTTGTTTCACGAACTCGAAGGTTTAAGCATTTGAACTATGATGTAAGCAACTATGTGTTGTAAACTATCTTATATAACAATGTGATGTGTATTAGCTATATATGCTTACTTCGTCGAGCCTTCAATATATTCAATCACACGTTATGGGATGGACGATTCAGGTTTGCACGAGGATCAGGGTCGTCTCCATAAATTTGGAGGCCTTGTCCGAGATGCAAAATGAGGCCCCCAAATTCCTGTAGCCTGCTCCTAGGGCTTGCTGAACCACATACTATCTCGTACAAAAATTGAAGCTTGAATCTTCAAGGAAATTTCATATACAAAAATAAGGGTGGCTGAGGTTTGGGGGCGTTATTCTTCTAATATTTTGTTTAAACTATATATATTGTTTGAACATGTGATATCTGGTACTTCTCATCTATTTATTCAAGTGGCATGATTCTAAAGAATAATCTTGATATTTACCAAGTGAAATCAAATTGCAATAGAAATATGGGATCTATTTTCTTTTGATTCAAATTTGATAAAAGCTTAATAATCGTTAATGTTTATTTCACATACTAGAATAGGAAGAAGAAAAAAGAGAGATTTAGTCCTGCCGGCCTTCTAAGCTGCATCAGCGATGCATTATGGCTAGTGGGCCTTTATCCTTTCGTGTATGCTAAAACTTAAGTCCCATGAAGATACGAACTGAAATGCAAAGCCCGTACAGCACATACCTCTTCAGGTGCCCTCTTCCTCCTCTGACATGGCCATGGCGCCATCGAGGGTCCGCCTCTGTAGGTGAAGCCTGAACTAGGGGTCTCAATTTTTTAGGCCCCGTGCGGTTGTCCACCTTAGACCTGCTAATCCCGCTCCACGTACCCGGCGTTAGCATTTACAGGGAAGGTGATTGTGTTCCTTGTGTTTGACGCATGCACCAACAACGTAACTATCTTACCCTTCACATATAGCAAACCACTCTAGCTTCTGAACGTTGCATCAAACGTGAACATATTAAAACACTAAATGACATATAGGGGCCAATTGCACCCCCCCCCCCCCCCCCCCCCCCACCGCTCTCAAAAAAGAAAGAGGAAAAATAATTTTTGCAAATAACATAATGAAAACTTCCCAACCAAATGAAGGCACGCGAAATGAAAATGAATTTTGAACATATATAAGACATAAATAAATTGTCTCATCTTTCCGCAAAACATCATTTATTCGCGTGTCTCGTGACACATAAAATAAATTGCCTTCTTCTCGTAAAACGAATCATCATTTCATTCTTGGAAAAACTAGAAACCCACATCGTTTTTAATTTCATATAGTGGGTCTCAACGGTTAAAACAGATGGACCCAAGTTATCATTGCATCAATATAGAAGTCAAAACCATTACTAGCTGGGATGAATGAAAAAAATAAATAAGGCAAACCGTACGACAAGATAATATGCATAGGATGGACACAAACTTGATTGCAAAATAGAAATACAATCACTAACTACTCCATCTGAATTTTAATTGACGATGTAAGAAAATTTTTTATTGTGAAAGGGACTGTAGCTGGTGGTTACAAGAGGCTAAAAAGTACATCAGGTCCTGGGTTCGACTCTCTGTGGGAGTGAACTTTTAGGATTTGACGGCATTGTGCTTTCAGCGGTAAGCGACGTGGCCGTCGACAACAAGGCGCTAGTGGTGACTTCGTCATTCTCGAGGATTTGCCGGCTTAGTTTTTGAAGATGCTCATAGAGGTAGTGTTTGCGTACTATATAATTAAAAACTTCTTATATTAACTCATTTTTGAGATAAAAATTTTGTCCTAATTCATGATAAACAATTAATTAAAAACCTGAGGGAGTTATGAAGAAAAAAGGGATGTGTTAGTAAATTGGGCTCGAGAGCCCTATAGCATATGAGCAGGCCGGGCTATAATCGTTTATTCTGGCCCGGCAATGGCAACTGAAACACACGGGATTTCTTGAGATGTAGAGCGTTTTCTTTCCCGGAACTCGCAATTGGATCATATTCCGGTGCTAAAAAAAAAATGGATCATATTCCGTTGGCACGCATCATTCAGAGGTATCGTGTTCCCTAGGGTGCCTTTGGTTGAAGGGCAAAGATGGATGGGTTATGGCCGTCAAGTTTTTTCAAGTGTTTGGTTGACAGGCTAGGGTGGATGGGGCGGCCAACTTAGAGAATATTCCCTTCATATGCTGGATGAGTCCATCCCTCCAAATTGGTGGGATTGAGCCATCCACCTTTCCTAATCTTAACTACTAGCAAAACGATTAGCGATAATTAGTCTATTTGATAATTAATTAGCTATTAGGATGACATAATTAATATTTATTATTATTATGGATTTATTTAATGTGTCAATTAGAGTATAATTAGTGATTATTAGCCATTTTAAATTAATAATGAAGACTAAAAGATTTTATTTGATAATAAATTATATATGTTAACTAATTAGTGTATAATTAACTACTAAAAATGAAATTAAGAGATATAATTTAATTAATTAGTTTTTATCTTATACGCCCTCATCCATCCAACCAAACAAAAAACATGGCCGTCCCATCCATCCGACCAAACATGTAGGGTGGATGACTTCATCCCAAAAAATACGGGCCGCCATGTTCCATCCAACTTCGCCCTCTAACTAACTCGTCGGCTACCGGCGTTTGCACATGTGGCAGTGTCAAGGCTAGGGACAGGGGTCGTGAATGTCAAAGCATCTCCGACCCCGACCAGACCATCACTCTCCTCCTATCGCAATGTAATCCGGTCAAAGATCACGAAGGAGCCGCCCATGCACGCGCACGTACGCAGCATCAATGCCAAGCTCCAACTGCCTCCGTCCTCTGACCGCCGTCTCCATCGGCACAAAGGCGACGCACATTTCTTCGTCTGTTGTTGGCTTCTTCCTCCTCCCTTCCCGTTCCGTGCTGTTTTCTCTTCGCATGCGCATCTTATAGTACAATGATCTTTACCTAATCGATCGGCAGCTGCGACCACGGAACCAGCAGCCAGGAACCTGCATGATGTAAATTGTATAAGATGGATTGCTCCTGCATGATGTAAAATGTAATGAATGAAATGTTATAAAGAACACTATTGGTTGTAAACTATCTCATATAACCATGTGATGTGTATTATATGTATGCTTATTTCATCTAGATGCATTATGGGATGGATGATTTGGGTTTCCGCAAGGATATTCCCAAGAGAAATTAGTTTTTCCATAGAAGGTGATTGCGTTACTTTGTTCGCGGCACGCAACGACGATCTTAGACAACAAATAACTCTAGTGATACGGATCAAAGTGCTACAATTGCGATTATGCGGCGCTGTGCTCAGGCTGCATTTCTGTCTGAGTATTTTAAGAAACAATGGAAGATCGCGTCAGAGCAGGAAGGATATTTTCATGCAAGTGATCCATGTATGAACGAGATATGCAAGCCTCGCGCCAGAAATTGTACGCGCCAGATGGCCAGATGCCCGTTGAGGTGGACCAGCAACTCCTCGCCGCCGGCCTCAACGCCCTCGTCCACCACCTCGACCATGTCGGCCAAAGTGAACATCAGCGGCAGGTTTTGCTCGCCGTCGTCCAGGGCTATCCTCTGCGCAAGTTTCCAGCGCCACTTGTCGGTACTAAATTCCTCGAGCACCCACATGTCCATGGAGTTGGCCTGCTGCGTGACGGCGAGGATGCACAGGTTCCCGTTGCCGTTGCCGCCGGGGCTGGGAAGAACGCATAGCCTCGTCGTTGTGCCTGCTGGCCGCACGGCGTTTGGCCCCCGCATCGGTCGGAACTCCTCCCGCGCCATGTCGAACACGACCACCATTGCCAGCCGTTGTTTGCATGGCACCCCAAGCCAGTAGAGATTGTCGTGCAGACGGACGGGGTTGCCGGTCATGGCCGATTGCACACTGCTTCCTTCGAGCTGGCATATGGTGTGGTGAACTTCGCGCCAACCCGCATCGTCGTCTCCGACTGTTAGCACCTCGTAAGTTTTATCGGCCCGTTCGCCGGAGACGTGCAGGAGGTGGAACCGCTTCGTGACCGGATGGGCGTAGGCACCGAAGAGGAGGCCCTCGCTGTAGGGGCTGTCAACTATGGCGCACGCGCCGGTGAATGGGTTGCACAATACATACACAACGTCATTGTAAGCGATGCTGCGCTGGATGCAGAGGACGCCGTCCCACGAGCCCAGTACGGTGGAGGAGCAGCGCTTGGCGGAGGTGAACGAGACGGCATAGAGGGAAGGCCCTGGTGGCATGCGCAGGGGTGCGTCGCCGTCCACGGCACGGCAGAGGGCGCTGCACAGGTTGAAGCGAACGATCGTGCGCGACAACGGCAGGTGGGCGAGAATGCCAGGCACCAGATCGTCGGGCAGGTGCTGGGCAGAGGCCGCCGGCTCAGCCCACGGTTGAACAACGCCACGGCCGACGCTTCAAGGCCGTCGCGGGCTCGAACAGCAACCAGCACAAGGGAGGCGCTACGGCTTACCAGACCGACGTCCACGGCGCCTCGCCCGGAACGACGGCTCTTCCACCGCAATGACTGGTGTCCTCATCAAGCCGCGGTGCTCTCCGCTTTGTACGGCAAGGACATAGGCTTTCATGGCGGAGTATATGTATTGTACAACACCAAAAAAATTGAAATATTTAAGTGAATTGTAAAAAGTAACTCTAATTTCAGTTTCTAATAAATAAATTTTCAAGTGTTTTCATCATGTTGCCTGACAACATTTTCTATCAACAGGAGATACATAATCGGTTAGAGGAGGGGAGAGGAAATAACTATAGGTCCGACCCCCCTCCGACCTGAGTGATCAACGTGCCTCATGTCTTGTTGGGTGCTCATGAATCACTGCCTAGCCGTTATATGTCCTGGTCGGATGTGAGTCAAACAACATCGTCGTACATATAGTGCTGCTCGGCCCAATAATAGGGGAGGGTGCGCCGGTTAGAATTACTCCCTCCATATATTAATTATTTTTCTCCTTCGAAAAAATTGCAAACTATTTGAATCAAGAATCAAAAAATTTCAGTTCAATATTGAAGTAAACACCATGTCCTATTGTCAACAATAAAAACCAGAGGGAGTATACGTTTTTTGGGAATATATGGTTTTTGGCCAGCCGGACACAAGTTTAAGTTTCAACATTTATATGAAATTTATCAAATTTTAAATTTGTTTCAGTCAAATGCAGTCAAATAAGATGTTTTAGAAACTTAACTAATTAACCATTAGAATATCACGGTATTTGACTAATTTCATGATTGTTTAGTGTTGCTGATAAGGACTTAGTTACTTGGTAAAAGCTTGGATTAGACACCCTACCATGTGTGGCTTCGAGCAACTGTTTTTTGGAGTTTTTTTTTTTGAAACGATTGTTTTTTGGAGTTACTAGGTATGGCAACTTTAGTGTTTTGTTCACTTTTGTTGGGATGCCCTCCTTTCCTTCCGGATAAGTTGTCCGTGATATCTTTATTTGTGTAATCTCTCATACTTACTATCTTGATATCATCATCTAAAGCCTTCCATTGGTCCTCATTGTCTTTTTCTTGATCGGCCAAGTATTCTTCCTTCTAAAAAAATAAAAAATGATGGGTTTATGCTATGCAGTTAGGAAGAAAAATAAATCAGTATGACGATATATTAGGTAGCATAATAACACTAACGGCTGGCTGGAGGATGCCCTTCAAATTTGGTTAGATTCAGAATTAATGTCATAGCCTTGAACATAATCAAATACATGCTGCTGTGGAATTAAACATTTTTCAAAAAAAGATATGTTCAAGACTATTACATTAATTATGAATCTAACCAAATTCGAAGGGCATCATATATACAACCAACCTATCACTGTTAGTGTTATTAGGCTACCTAATTATCATCATACTGATTTATTTTGCTTCCTAACTGTGTAGCTTAAACCCGTCATTTTCTATTCTTAGAAGGAAGAATACTTGGCTGATAAAAAAATGGCAATGAGGACCAAAGAAAAGCTTTAGATGACAAGGATAGTAAGCATGGGAGATGGCACAAATAAAGGCATCAGGGGCAACTTATCATGAAGGAAATGAGGGTCCAAAGAAAAGTGAACACAACACTAAGGCTGCCACACCTGAAGCAAATCCGGAAACTCCAAAAATAGTAGCTCAACGTGTGTGCAAGACACACATCGTAGGGTCTCTAATCCAAGCCTTTACCAACTAAGTCCTTAACGCAACACTAAACAATTGTGAAACTTGATTGAAGATAACTACTGAAACTTAGACTGAGACTTACGGAGACGACTCACAAGAGAATATTTGCATACTAAAACAAAATTAATGACCGTGCAGTAAGATTAACCTTGTTTCGTTGGCTTAGATTTTATGCTTGGCAGGCAATAGCAGCTTAGATTTTATCGACGTCCCTCACCGGAAGAACCCTGGCTGCCGTGCCGAAGCTGACCTGGTCCCCAACGACACTCTCCTTGTGTGTCATCAGGCGCCAACAGGTCGGCGACATCTTCAGCCGGCACCACGCCTCGTGCCGGAAGCTGTACGCCGCCAGATGCCCGTTGAGGTGCACCACGACCTCCTCGCTGTCGGCCCCCGACGCCCTCATCCAGCACCTCCACCACGTCAGCCATCGCCAACATCTGCGGCAGGTTGTGCCTGTGCGGTGGTCCACGTCCACGCCGATCCTCCGCGCGAGTGTCCAGCTCTTCCGGTCGGTGTAGTCCTGGAGCACCCACATGTCCATCGTGGCGGCGGCCCACGGCGTGACGGCGAAGATGCACAGGTTTCCGCCTCCGGGGCCTTGGCCGGTCACCACACATAGCCTGGTCGTGGTGCCTTGAGTCCGCACGCCATTGGGGCCCCTGATCAGACGGAACTGCTCCCGTGCCATGTCGAACGCGACCACCATCGCCAGCCGTTTGTACGAATGCCTCCTTGCGCTGGTGTAGTTAACTGGGCGCCAAAACCCCCCGCACGAGCAGCGCAGGGCGGAGGTGAAGGAGACGGCGTAGAGGGAAGGCCTCCCTGGCGGGGTGGGCACGGGGCGGTGGAGGACGTTGGACAAGTCGAAGCGGACGACCGTGCGCACCGGGCCGCCGCCGTCGGTGGCCTCGGTCTCCTGGACGGAGACGACGGCCGGCACGGACGGCGGAAGGAAGTCCCGGGCGGCGATGAGGCGGCCGTGGCTGGCGGTGGGGCCGCGGACGGCGGCGCAGGCCTTGGTGAAGGGATTTCACAGCACGTACTCGACGGCGGTGGAGGTCCTCCGGCCATCGACGCAGAGGAAGCCGTCCGACGAGCCCAGCACTGCGGACGAGCAGCGCAGGGCGGAAGTGGAGGAGACGGCGTTGAGGGAAGGGCGCCCCGGCGGTAATACGGTCGAAGCGGACGACCGTGCGCGCCGCGCCGCTGTCGTCGGTCTCATGGACGGAGACGACGGCCGGGACCGGCGGCGGGCGCACGGAGCTGGCGGCGATGTGATCGCGCCAGGACTTGCACACGGCGCGGAAGCGGGCGATGGAGCGGTACGGCAGGTGGGCGAGGATGCTCGGCACAAGGTCGTCCGGCAGGCGATGGGCAGGGGGTGGCGGCGGCTCCGCCCGCGGCCGAACGCGACGTCGTTGCGCCGCCATGCTAGGGTGGAACAGATCGTGGGATCGCGGGGTCTTTTTTGTGGGAACAGCCGCCTTGGTTTGTTGTAATCGCAGTCGTCCATCCGGCGGGCTCCTCTTATCATAAGATACTGCCAGGGTTTCCTGCGGAGATGGGGGAGTTGAAACAGAGGGTCGGTCGTCCGTTGGATTCGATTGCCACCGAAAAACTAGGGAACCATCCGAGATGCACAGCTAGGTTGGGCGACTCCAATTCGGTGCCGACTGGTACAATCTCATGGTCGATATTGCCATAGTGCAAAGATGACCAATCAAGCGTTTTTTTAGAACCTGGAGAACGAAATGTACCTGGACAGCTCAAATGCAAATATCAAAACAACTCTGCTTTTGCTAATAGTTTACCACAAGACTGTCCAAATGAAAATAACAAATATGCGGCAGTTCTGATATTGCTAATTAGCGCATAAAGTCTGAGGGATGCTTCTCCTATTGATTATTGGATACTATAAAAAGAGCAAGAAAATGAAAACACATTTGTTTTACGAAGTTAATGTACAAGTAGTATCACTTTTTTTTTTTGGGTGAAACCAAGTAGTATCACTTCATGGCGAAGAATGCAGATATTTGCGCCTAAAGCTAAGATTTCATATTTGATATGGGTAAGGAATGATACATCTTTGCTCGAAACACATTACAGTTGATAAGATGGGATGCTACCTCCGTTCTTGATTATATGACGTTTAGGATATGAAATTTAGTTTGAAGTGAAAATTGTCTTAAACAATATAGATTTAAAAACGGAGAGAGTAGATAACTGTTGGCATGTACCTTACATAAGCGCGAATTTTTGTCCACTTGTATCACTATCCGCTGACGCATACAAATACAATACAATGTTGCAAGCCGGTATAGCAGCAGCATTACTCGTTTGGAAATAAAAGGAACACCCACAGTTTTGGTAGTTTGGGCACGAAGCAGGGCGCAACATCTTCACCACGCATATAAAGCCATCGTCGTGCAGACCAACACTCTTGCCCAACGTCTGCCACTCGTCCCGGCACCATGCAGCTCGCCGCGCTGTGCACGGACCCGTTCGTGCTCTCCTGCACCGTCCTCTGCCTCCTCCTCAACCTCGCGCTCCGCCGCTCCCTGCTGCACCCTTCCGCCTCCGGCCGCTGGTCGGGCCGGCCCCGCACGCCGGGCTGGCAGCGCTGGCCCGCAGGTACGGGCCGATCATGTACCTGAAGATGGGCAACACGGGCCGATCATGTACCTCAAGGCGCTGGACGCGCGGTACGCGAACCGTCCCGACGTGGCGAGCGCCGTCGACATCACGTACGGGCGGCAGAACATGGTGTTCGCCGACTACGGGCCCCGGTGGAAGCTGATGCGGAAGCTGGCCAGCGTCCACCTCCTCGGCGCCCGCGCGCTCGCCGACTGGGCCCGCGTCCGCCGCGACGAGGCCGGACGCCTGCTCCGCGGCGTCGCCCGTCGTCGTGCCGGAGCTGCTCGTCTGCGCGCTGGCCAACATCGTCGGCCAGATCACCGTCAGCAAGCGGGTGTTCGACGCCCAAGGGGACGAGTCCAACAGGTACTGATAGTTGACATTAACAGACTGCATGCACGCAATCCCTTTTCAGTGAGAGCAGCTATCTTAATAACTTTGCTAAAATATATTAGAATGTCTTTTGAGGCGAATTAATGAGGTTTCAATTTGGATTAGTGAGCTGCTATCAGGCAGTAGTGAAACGCACGCATGCTAATGACTGTGCTGGCATGTCCTTGTCAGTGAATTGCGTTGCTCACCAACATACTTGCAAGTGGAGCAGGTCATGTCAAAAAAATATATTTTTACGCGTGCCAATGACTCAACTCGACATCATCCGTAAAAAAACAAAATCAAGGCCACTGGATTTCAAAACAGGGCAGATCTTGGATTTTTGACGGGTGAAACAGACCTTTTTATCTGAATATGTGGCGCTCATACCAAAATATACGCATGCACATGATGCAGCTACAAGGACATGATCGTGTCGCTGCTGACGGGCGCGGGTCTGTTCAACATCAGCGACTTCGTGCCGGCGCTGGCGCGTCTGGACCTGCAGGGCGTGCAGGCCAAGCTGCGGCGGATCCACCTCCAGTTCGACGCGCTCATCACCAAGCTGCTGGAGGAGCACGCCGCCACGGCCGAGGAGCGCGCGCGCGAGGGCCGGGAGGACTTCGTTGACAAGCTCCGCGCCAGCATGGACGACGACGAGGAAGGCGAGACCATTACCGAGATCAACATCAAGGGCCTCATCTTTGTAAGCTCCCTCTGCTCTGCTCTCAGCTACTTACTCAACCGCATTTGCATCATCGCTTCATTTCCTGCCCCGTCCAGATGTTTTTTATGATGTTTAGGACAGCTGGTTCTAATGTTACCACGAAAAATCTGGAGGTTGTAGTTAAATAATCAGTGGCTGCAAAGATGGCATATCTCAGGGCAGTTAACTGAATCCGCAATGAGAAGTTCATGGGTGACGTGGGAGGCAACCTAACGGAGCACTAACCTTTTTTGCTTATTAGGCGAGGTAGCCATAAGCCTCTATATGTTGCTTGGTGCGGTACAATTGTTATTGTGGGGCGGCAACAAGGTGGGGATGGTGCTAGGTAGACGTGTAGTGGAGTTGTTGGAAAGAGACGAGATTGAAAGCGCTCGAACTGCTAGTTCATTTCACTCTTCCAGTGTTCCGGGAGCAGTCAGGTGGCATACCTACCTGATGCGGTTTGTTTGGTGCAAACCTTAAACCAAATGGTCCAAACACGATGTTACATGCAAAGAAACTTGGCAGTCCTAAAAATACATGCACCTTTTGGAATTATAATAAGAAGCAAAAGAGGCATATCTGCACGGCGAAGCCCTTAATTATTACTTCTTTTTTCAAAACAACTGTGTTCATCCACATGTCTTCCAAATTTGAGAGCATATGTCGACACTAAACTGTTAATATTACTGCCACCAGATTAACTGAACACTAAGAACAAGTCTCAAAATGCTCTTATTAATAGGAGCAACGATCTTAATTCAGTAATGTAAATAATTAAAGAATCTGGCTATATATTTTTTTTACAAATAGTACTAGATATGTAGCTTTGGTATAGAATCTTATAACAGGACCTCTATTAATCTCACATTTTGACTTCATCTTTCTCACTAAAACACTGTATAAGTCAGAAAACTGTGGAAGCCATGAGAGTGGGAGATGCTTCAACTACAAATTGTGCTATTTCACCAAAATTCATTTTGGATTCGAAAGTCAAGAATGAAGTGAACTACTACCATCGATTAGTAAGCTTGGAGATAAAGAGCGATCAATGTTTACTTTTGTTAGGAGATCTCTGTTGACATCTATGCAGTGTAGATTGGTTAGAGGTCAACTGAATGGAAGTAGAGATCCTTACAGTGCAGTTTATTGAAATGTTGTTCTCTAGATTTTATTTTTGGGAAACAGATAACTCAAAATTGACATAGCTCAGTTACACACACAATTACGAATTTGGCATTTCAAACTTTTCTCGCTGATTAAGTTTATTTCAAAAATCTCATTACATTAATTCAGAATCAGGATTGTAGTTTAATAAACTTGAAGGCAACCAATCATGGTCATGTCTTATTTCGTAAACAAACTACACTGTTCTCGAGGAAAAAATGTAGTAGTCTAGCTAATCCTTAGCGTTATATTAGGTGGCCTATACATCTCCATTATTGGGCTAGTGTGGAGTAGCTACCAACATCCTTTCTGTTTTGTTCACTTGAGATATGATGGATGCCAATGCAACAATTATATATACATAAGCTTTAATTATCCTGTACTTGTAGCACCAAACACGTGAATACAATGCGTAGATCACTGTCAAATTGCAAGCAGAGCGAACATAAACCATGAATAGTTGTTGTAGAGCATGTCGACTTTGGCTAATGATGCATGAGCATGACCGAAACTTGCATGATGTGGTACCATGAAACTTGCAAAGAAACTTGACAGTCCTAAAAATACATGCATTTTATGGAATTATAATAAGTTGCAAAAGATGGATTTGTGCATGTGGAATCCCTTTTATTATTTATTTTCCTGAAGATATTCTAAGCATGAAAATAACAATTAGATTTCTCTTTTTGAGGAGAAGAAGTTGGTAATTCACGCCCTCCAAATGAACTATATATTACTGCCACCAGCTTAACTAAACATTGGGAACAAATCTTAATATGCTCTTATTATTGATAGGATTGAGAATATAAATTTATTAATGGAAAATAATTAAAGAATTTGAATAATATATTATCTGCAAGTGGCGCTAGAGATATAGCTTTGGCCTAGCATCTTATCGTGGAACCACCATTAATCATGAGATTTTTAGCTTAATCTTTTCCTATATAAAACTGTATAGAAGTCAAGAAACCTGTGAAAAACATGAAAGAGAGATACTTCAACTACAACTCAAGCTATTTTACCAAAACACATTGAGATATATGAAACTACAAATCCAGTTTGAGTACTTATATCTTGCATAACATGTTTTACATGGAGAGGACTTAGTTTTTTTTAAGGATGTGTAAGTGGAACTAACTTGAGATTGGGAATAAGTGACTAAGGGTTTGTCTTATTGAACATTAGTTATAACATATTTTGTTGTAATGTGATGATCAAATTTTACCAGAGCGCTCGTCTTTTATGCAACATAGTTTGACATACTGCAGCATACTCTTTTAAGTTTATCGTATATGACATTTGTTAGTTTAGTATTGATATAACCAATATTGTTTTACATAAAAAATTGGCAA
The DNA here is from genome assembly GCA_007726485.1 of Eragrostis curvula. Lineage (NCBI taxonomy): Eukaryota > Viridiplantae > Streptophyta > Magnoliopsida > Poales > Poaceae > Eragrostis > Eragrostis curvula. The sequence continues at coordinate 28,485,068 of CM017443.1, forward strand.
TTAGCATTAAAGTTATGTTCGAAAATCATATGGGGTGTGAGTTGCGACATATATACTTAACGCACCAGCAATATAATTGAATGCATTCTACAATTAAATCAAAGTTGTATTTACTCATTTTCCTTGCAAAGCACTCTTTTTTTTGTACTAATACTATAATTGAAAGCAACACTTTTCTGGACCAAAACTTGAAAGCAATTAATCATCGTCATGTCTTAATCTGTAAACAAGCTGCACAATATATGTGAGGGCTAGTCTTAGTCCACCGGTGGCCTTTACATCTACAGCATTTAATCTGTAAACAAGTTGCACAATAACCTAGATCGTTTTTGTTTTGTTCACTTGAGGTATGATGGATGCCGATGAAACAATTATACATACGCTTTATCCTGTACTTGTACCACCAAACACGTTACACGTGCAAACAATGTATCGATCACTGCCAAATGAAGTACGATGGCCAAATAGACGGAATTTCTAAGAAGAAGAGCGAACGTACACCATATAGTTGCTGTAGTTTTCGGACTTTTCCTAATGATGCATGAGTATGACCAAATTTCAGCATATATTGCGGTGCATTTTTAAAAACGCGTATGAAACAGCTAATATTTTCTTTTACACGTTTCATTGAGAAAATTAGAAACAAATGTCTCATCATGATCAAGATCAACAGCATGGCAGGGGTAGAAGATTTTCTATCTGCACCGTCATTTGCTCTGCGCTAAAACACCTCCCCTGTTTTTGTTCTTGCTTTACTGAAACGAATGGGGGTCTCGTGCAGGACATGTTCACGGCGGGCACGGACACATCTTCCATCATTGTGGAGTGGGCTCTGGCGGAGATGGTGAAGAACCCGTCCGTGATGGCCCGCGCGCAGGAGGAGCTGGACCGCGTGGTCGGCCGCGGCCGCCGCCTGGAGGAGTCGGACCTGCCCAACCTCCCTTACCTGCAGGCCGTCTGCAAGGAGGCCATGCGTCTGCACCCGTCGACGCCGCTCAGCCTCCCGCACTTCGCCTTCGACGCCTGCGACGACGTCGACGGCTACCACGTCCCGGCCAACACCCGCCTCCTCATCAACATCTGGGCCATCGGCCGGGACCCGGACACGTGGGAGGCCCCGCTCGAGTTTCGGCCCGAGAGATTCATGCCCGGCGGGAAGGCGGCGGGTGTGGACCCGCTCGGGAACTACTTCGAGCTCATCCCGTTCGGCGCCGGCAGGAGGATCTGCGCCGGGAAGCTGGCGGGGATGGTGTTCGTGCAGTACTTCCTGGGCACGCTCGTGCACGCGTTCGACTGGCGCCTGCCGGACGGCGAGGTGAAGCTGGACATGGCAGAGACGTTCGGCCTCGCGCTGCCCAAGGCCGTGCCGCTCCGCGCCGTCGTTACGCCGAGGATCGCACCGGAGGCCTGAACGAGTTGTTCGCCAAGCTAGGCACGGCTGCATGTTCGAGCGAACGCGGTGTGTACCGTGTGTTGTTGTAGGACGGGTGCAAAAGTTTAATGTTGCCTGCGTACACATATTTCATTATGTTGCCTGGTTTTCGAACATATGTCAGTTTGCTTTCAACCAAACCGACAGTAAATTATCTAAAGAACGTGGAGTAAGAGCGTTGTTGAGTGCTGACAACCAAGAATACAACGACGTGTTTGTTTTTGTCACAAATCTATGTGATAATGAGTCTAAAGGGAACCAAAAAGCTCTGAGCACTCGCCTGGGCGGAGTTTAGAATCACCAGCAGAAAAAAAAGGAACCAGGAGTAGCAGCACACAATGTTTTTTCCGAGGATCAGGTTTATTCTTTTTGTAAACCACAATGATTGAAGAAGCAAATGAACTGGGATCAAACTTAGCCTCAAGATAAATACCAGTGGTAACAAGCTTCAAATGTATTAAACGTAAAGACCACTAGTAAGAAAGAGGGTTAGCATGGGCACACCATTGGTGTGCTGATTTTCTGGTTCACTTTTTATTGATTTTTTTCAGTTATGGTTAGCCATCCTAAATTGGATCTAGTCAGTCACGATAAGCCATCTAAAACTGAATAATTTTCCTGACCAAAAAATCATTCATTTTATTTTAAATATGATCAAACATTGTGAGCTTAAAAAAGAAAATAAGTGAATAGCACCCATTATACTTGAAAACCTACAAAATTGAGCATATTTATTTTGTTAAATACATTTTTAATACATTCGTATTTGAACAAAAAAATACAAAAACAAGATTTTATTTGCCTTCAAAGTTGTCAATATCCTATTATATTCTTAACTATTCTTTCCAGAATATGTCATTGATGTCATGCTCCATAATCAAATTAACAAGTAATAGCATCGATAATTAGATGGACTCCACACGTGTTTAAAACTATAATAGTATCATTATGTTGATATACCTCTTGCTAAATTCTGATTCATCTTAAGCTATCGATTAAAAAAATATAGCATAAAACTTGGTCCGTGAAAATAAATTATGATAAAACTAACAATATACAATGAAAAACATGATATGCCTTTGTCTTTTAAAAAATATGTTCAATTGTGTGCAGGTTGAATTAACATACACATAAATATAAATACTATTGTAAAATTTACATACTATTTATTATACAAAGAAAATATATGTTTTTATATATTTATGTGATGTAAATAAATGTTCCTCGAAAGTGGGTAAAGGCATGCGACGGTCAACAAGCTGGAGTTGGTGTCACAACGTTTGTGGATTCAAATTGTTTGAAATTACTCATGTATTACTGACATTTCAATTTTGAACCAAGTATATTGTAACAATGTACTTTTGAAAATAGGTAATGGCTTGCACCCTTCCGGGATATGGAAGAGCAAGTGAGGCATCTTAGTTAATGCTTTGTGTTGACCAAATGTGCAGCGTAAAAATGCCCTCAAAATTCATGATTACACAACATAAGGTCAGTATATATGCCCTACGCATGAGTGTGCATTGAAGAATTTGAGTGTTGAAGCATAACCTCAAATATCGTGTTGTGTGCGAGTATGCACATTGAAAGATCTAGTGTATGAACATTCTGGAGACTTCTATAAGGATAAACACTTTAATTTTCCTGAACTCTTCCAGCACAAACCTTCTAAAATTAGTCGAATGTGATGGGTTTGGTTGGTCTATGGTTGTCATTAGAATTGGGAGTAGTAGATTATTACAAGGCGGTGATACCAAAAGAAAAAAATTGTAAGAGAAGTAAAGGAAATAGTTATGCTAGAACGTCTACATAGTTTTGAGTCACCGTGATCGGGGGCGATCTCACCGCGCCACCACTAGCTCCTCCTCGTCTCCTCTCACCCTACCGCCGCCTGAGTCTTTGCTGCCGGCACAACCCGCGCGGAGGGCAAGGACGGCGGCGGCGGGGTCTCCAGTGCCTGCGTCGGCCCCTCTCCTACCCTCCCAACTCAAGATCTAGATCGGGATTGGGGATTAGTGGAGGAGATGGTGCCGGCTGTATTGCAAATCGTGGTGGAGGTCAGCAATGGAGAGGACGACGCCGACCACTGCGGGGCAAGTTGCCTCTAGGCGAATCGCCGGCAGTTCGCTACGTGGTGATCCGGCGGCGAGCCCTACGGGTACGAAGCCGCGACGGCAATGGCGGTGTCGTGGTTATTGCGCCTGATCTGCAGTGGTGGCCGTGTATCCATTGCCAAGAGGAGAATACGGTTGCAGCATTTAAGTTCTCCAACCTCAAGTTTGGCATTTGATCTCATCAGTTTTTGCGCCTTGTATCATTTTGGTGGTCGAGATGATGACACAATGGAGCAGGCTTGGCGGACTTTGCAGTTACGACCACTACACCATGACCAAGCTTTGGCAACACTATCTACTGTCGGCAAAAGGTGCCTTTACCGACATAAAAAGTGTCGGCAAAAGTTTTGCCGACATTTTAAAAACAGTCGCGCTAGAAGCAGTCGGGAAAAGCTTTCCCGACAGTTATCATCTATGCCGACAGTTAGTGTGTAGCTAATTCTGTAACCTACGCCGACAGTTACCACCTACGCCGACAGTTACCTTTTGCCGACAGTTACCACCTACGCCGACAGTTACCACATATGCCGACAGTTTTTCTGTTTGAAAAGGTCAGCAGCGGCATGTGCTGCTACATGTCAATTGTGACAATGTAACTGTCGGCAAAGCAGCTGGAAATAAATATATTTAAATATAATATTGATATTCAGATGGAGCAGAACAGGTGCGTCCAAAAACAAGGCAAACTTTACAAGCTTAATAGTCACAATCCAGCAACAATCACTTAATGGATGTCACACAGGTCCAAATACAACCATTATTCATAGATAAATTGAAGGTTTCACAAGGGTCATAACCATCAATCACAAGTCACAATATAAGTCACATAAAAACGTTGCTTCAGATCAAATCCTAACTGAACTCGGAATCTTAATCTCAATTCATATGCACAAGTTGCTGCAGAGATCTAAAGCCCAATAGACTCAAACCTATTCATGTACAGAAGATTTGCCAAACCATAACACTTCAAACTCCGCTTCATGCACCTAGCAGCAAACCCTCTTCACATCCAATTTTCTGAAGAATCTAGCACGCAGTAAATGAAAAGTCAGCATGCACTGGTTCAGTAGAAGTAATCAAAGCTGCAAAAAGGAATATGTGATTTTGAAATCTCTTCATCTGCTTGCAGATTTCCCATCATAAAAAAAAAAAAAAAAAACTAAACAGATACACTAGTGATATTATGAGACTATCAGACTAGTACAACCACATGAAGGTTTCTTTAAATCACAAGGCAAGAATATGAACCACGGATTACTTGAACTGAATACTACTTTTTCAGAAGTAAAATTCAATCACTGAGTCTGCAAATACATAATCATTTTAATAATGGTCAAATTCTCTTAGCTGCATCATAATTAAGGACAATGATATATGTCTCAGTCCACTACTGAAAAATCACTAGTCTGGATCAGAACAATACATAATCATCCTACTACTGAAAAATCACATATTTATCCGTTGGGCTATTGCTATCATCAATCACAGACCATGCAGAGAAAGTAAAAAAAAAAAAACCATAGCTAGAAAGAACCATATTTACTAATCTAATCAGAACTCAGGGAAGCATAGAGTACACGGAATGAAGATAAATCCACAATCTTCCATTTTCCATTTACATGGCTAGGGATCTACCTTGCTGCTCCCGCTCTCGTCAGGGTGGATCCACTCCAGGCCGGGCAGTGGAGTCAGCGCAGATGCCCCAGCCGCACGGATCTCCGCCCCACCCTGCGGCAATAGGAGAGGAGCGGCAGGTAAAGGAACAAGCAGCAGAGAGCGGAGTGGCTTCACGCTCTGCTTAACGGCACTGCTGGTCTTGTCTGACTTCAATCGCGCTGTTCGAGCCGGCCTCGTGTGGCCGCTTGCGTGCGCTGTGCAGAGGCTGTCAGCCACAGCTCCCTAATGAATGAATCAAAGAATAAATTGAAAGAAGAAGAATTTACATAGCAGGTGGAGCTATACTTGGTGCCAAAAGGAGTTGCAGCCGTACTGATAGAACTTCCAGGAGCACCTTTACTTGCCCTCCTCTTGGAACCCCAAAACGAAACAAATAACTCTAGTGCTACTGCTAGCAATAGGAAATCAACCTAAACATTTATACGAAACAAACTGAACAGTCTACTGTACTGCTTGTGTTATATTGCCTTTGCTAGTGCTAACTGACTTAACTAGTGTCTTGCAATGACAGGAACTGGGCGCAAGCTGCTACTGCTAGACGCAAACTGACCAATACATAGCTGCAAACTTCTAAGACGCATGTCTGCTAGACGCAAGAGCCAAGAGGCTAGATTCGTACCTTTAGTTGGAGAGGACGACCGGGTCGCGCACATCTTTGTTCTGCTCCCGCCTCTGCCAAATGTAGCTGGCGGCTGCGACGGTCCGAAGAACAAGCAGGGCAAGCCTTGAAGGAGCTGCATGATGGAGGGCGAAGGGGTGCCCGCCATCAAGGCCCGCGGCGCACTGCCGACGCCGTGAGGTTCCGCCACCGCTAGCCGCTAAACCTGGGAGCGACTCGAGCAAGATGCAACTGATGGAGATGTAGAACGGGGCGCCGGGATTCCGGCGAGCGGCAACTAATGGCGACGCAGATAGGAGCGACAGACTCGAGCGAGCAGCAGTGGGTGGCAACGCGGATCGGGGCGGCACCGCTCGGGCGAGCGGCAGCCTAGAACGTTGCAGATCGGGGAGGCGCAGCGGTGGTGTCGTTTTGGTTTCGTCTGCGGACTGCGGCGGCTGGTGCGGTGGAGAGACTTTGGAGAGCACTGAGTTCGTCTAGGGTTGCGATTGGGCTGCGTTGGGCTTCGGCCTGCTAAGTGAACCAGTACATGGGCTATTCCGACACTTAGCCTGTTGCTTCCCTTGCTATCCCGACACATATGTTGTGGTTGAACCTACGCCGACAGTTTATATGTTGGATGAAGCAACGCCGACAGTTTAATTGTTGGTTGATAAAAGCTTTCCCGACAGTTAAGATGTTGTTGAATCGTTACACATTTGCCAACTGATAATGAGTCAAGGAAACATGACTTTTCCCAACACATCACTGTAGGCAAATGTAGGATATGGTGTAGTGGACGTCTGTGGAGGCTAGATCTCGCTTTGCTCGGGAGAGGCCAACAATGCCATGGCCTTAGTGGTTGCCGGTTTGGCCATTTTGTTGCCATTGCTATGTCAAAGTGACCGACTCTAGTGTCTTGGTACACTAAATTGCAAGCAAGGCTTCTATTCATCCACGGGGAAGTCATTCAATGTTGGTAAATGATGCAGCGAAAGCGCCGCGCGGTGCGCGGGGAGATGCTCTGTCTCCGCATGATCCGACAGACATCCTTATGCATGATGATAAAGTGTGCAACGAAAGTACCGTGTATGTGCGCGGGGAGGTGCTACACCTTCGCACAACCTTGCCTGACGGAGTTCGAAGGTATGCCTAAGTGTTGTTTAAGCAGCGACAAATATTTTCGGCAAAGAAGATTGAGTCTTTCTGATTACTTCGGAGGATGAAGATATGGCTGCAACTAGGACCGGACGAAAAGCTCGTGGCTCGTTAGCTCGGCTCGGCTCGTGACTAGCTCGGCTCGGCTCAGCTCGGCTCGTTCACTTTTTCTAACGAGCCGAGCTAGGTTTGTTGCTCGTTATGCTTAATGAGCCAGCTCGAGCTGGCTCGCGAGCCGCTCGCGAGCCAAACGAGCCAGCATGCTCCAACAGGCCCAGCATGTGACATCCCGGCCCAAGGCTTAATAGGATTGATAGAATACTCATGTCAACAAGTTGCAACTTCTTTTCCGGAAGCTTATCTCGAAAAAACTCCGAGGTTAAGCGTGCTTGGCCTGGAGCAATTTCAGGATGGGTGACCGATCGGGAAGTCGTTCCTGGGTGCGCACGAGTGAGGACAAAATGCGCAGAAAAGACATGTGTTGGTCTGTGAGGATAGTCTTGATTCCTAGAGAGCTGTCAGGTGTGCGGGCCTGGCCTCGGGGAGGCGGGACGCTACAGTGGTATCAGAGCCGACCCTCGCGGTTTCACGGGCGCGTGTGAGCGCAGTTGCACAGGCATGGTGCGCATGGCTAGTGTGGGCCCAGAGTGGTCACACAGCATGGCACATGCGCTGGCACTGGACGCACGGACGTGGCCAAGAGGGGACGTTCCTGGACTTCTAAGGGGGTGAGTATGTGACATCCCGGCCCAAGGCTTAATAGGATTGATAGAATACTCATGTCAACAAGTTGCAACTTCTTTTCCGGAAGCTTATCTCGAAAAAATTCCGAGGTTAAGCGTGCTTGGCCTGGAGCAATTTCAGGATGGGTGACCGACCGGGAAGTCGTTCCCGGGTGCGCACAAGTGAGGACAAAATGCGCAGAAAAGACATATGTTGGTCTGTGAGGATAGTCTTGATTCCTAGAGAGCTGTCAGGTGTGCGGGCCTGGCCTCGGGGAGGCGGGACGCTACACAGCACCCCTCGGTCTCCTCCTCCCTCCACACACCTTATTCCTTTCCCGAATCACGCCGCCACCACACCTTGTCTCCTCCCAAATCCCCATCGCATGCCTGCCTTGCTCCGTTCGTGAACCGCACCGCTTGCCTCGCTGACCTGTCACCTTGTTCCCTCGTCGCCCACTTGCGAGCTTGCTCGGAGGAGCTCCACGAGGTTATCTCGTGAGCCAAACGAGCCAGCATGCTCCAACAGGCCCAGCACCCCTCGGTCTCCTCCTCCCTCCACACACCTTATTCCTTTCCCGAATCACACCTTATTCCTTTCCCGAATCACGCCGCCACCACACCTTGTCTCCTCCCAAATCCCCATCGCATGCCTGCCTTGCTCCGTTCGTGAACCGCACCGCTTGCCTCGCTGACATGTCACCTTGTTCCCTCGTCGCCCACTTGCGAGCTTGCCCGGAGGAGGTCCACGAGGTTGTCGGTGTCCTTTCTCCCGTCATAGCACTCGCCTCTCCCTTCTCCTTCGTCATCGACGCTGCAGCCATCAACGCCAAAGCTCATGATGAACATGATGAACATGAGCTCATTGTCCTCACCGCTCTTCTCATGACTATGGCGATGATAGAAGAGGACTGAGTCAAGATCCAAACCATGGATAGGCGACGTGAAGCGCGGCGGCTGACATCTCAAGCCAGGCGGTGCCGCCCCTCCCTCTACTTCCCTTGTGCGGTGGTGTCGGTTCCTCCACATCTCCAGCCCCCGTCCGCTCTCGGTCGCGACGACCTCTGCGTCGTCGGCCACCGTCTCCTCCGAGCCGAGCCAGCATTCTAGCTCGTTAAGATAATGAGCCGAGCCGAGCCAGCTCGTTATCCTAACGAGCTGGACCGAGCCGAGCCGAGCCGAGCCGAGCTGGCTCGGTAGTCCAGCCCTAGCTGCAACAATAGTGATTAATCGACACCATAGGATTTTGATGGTGCTGAGCTAGATGATATAGTGTTCATTGTCTTAGGTGTTTTTAGCCTGTTTTGTAGCAGCTCACCTTGGTGTTTGGCATGTAAAGGCTAAATATAACTTTGTTGTGCAGAGGCCGGAACATTATTTCAGCTCGAAATAAAAGTTTCCTTTATCTAAAAAATGCTAGAACGTTAATTCAATATTTGTTTCTAGGCAAAAGTGATGAAACAGATTGTAACTGTTGTGAAAAATTAAATACAAAAAAGTGGTCTTAAGGCTACTTCGTGGGCCACAGTTGTGTGGTTAATTGTGCAAAGCAGACAAGCCAAGCCAAGCCAATATACACGTTAAGTCTGTGGGCTTTGGGCTAGAAACAAGTTGAAATCATGCGAGTGCTCAGCGCACGGTGCCATCGTGTCGGCCCAAAATCGCGTAGTGCTCGAGAGGCAAGCCACGCCGGCCTCGACGTCGCGGTAGGAGGCTGTTACGGTTCTTGAAGGCCGCATCTGGCTGTAGAAAGTTTTTCAGTCAAATGCACGTCCTGCTGAAACCGCAGGACGCGCGCACGACTCCAGTGGTGGCCGGCGTTGGCCGCGCGCGGATCCCATTCGATTTTTCCCCAAGCGAACCGCTGCCCATCTCTCTCTATATAAAGAGCAGACCCTCCCCAGGGCACGGCACACAGACGCACACACACAGACACGCACACACACACGACATCGCGATCGATCAAGCGAACCGCTGCCTCATTCCACCACCCCACGCAGACCATGGCCACCGCCGCGCCCATGCACCTCGCCGTCGTCGGCCTCGCCTTCCTCCTCGCCAGCGCTGCCACCGGCGACTACGGAACGGCCGCAACGACCACCGAGCTGCTGCACGCCTCCTCCAATGAGACCTGCCCCGTCCGCGAGCACGCCGCCACCTGCACCGTCTACCGCTCCCGCCCGGACGGCTCCGTCAACCGCGCCCTGCCGTTCGCCGGCCTGCGCACGGATTGCTCCGACGACGACAAGCCCGTGGTGGCCGGCGCCTGCGGAGACGACCCGGTCCCGAGGCACTGCCACGTGCGTACCCTGGTGCTATACGACGGGCCGGAGGGACCCGACGGGTGCGAGCTTCGCGGCCACCTGCCGCCCGTCCCCAACCCCGGCGCCGTCGCGGCCGGCGGCGGGGAGGTCTGCTACGTGGAGATGGAGCACCGCAACCACAGGGAGGGCTACTACATCCTCTGCCCCGCCAGCGAGTGCCCCTACTTCCCCTTCCTGTGCTGCCCCGACCTCCCGCACCACAAGTGGATTTGATCTGCGATGCTGTTAGTTAATTAGACTTGTGTTTGTGGCATCGACCGGGATCTAAGAGTTTCATGCTGGGTTTACCTTTTCATCATGTAGAATTTCCTTTTCACTCCAAAAATGTGTACTTAGGTGCTGAAAGATTAAGTTGTGCAAACCTTCAACACTGAATTATTCCGGTGCGTTTCGATTATCCCTTTCTCTCTCTGTTGTTCAGTCACGGAATGACCAATGCCCTTCACCGTTTGATCTAGCAACTTTTTTTAACCGAAACATTCCAAAAACTGTGTACTTAGGTGCTGAAAGATTAAGCTGTGCAAACAGATTGTAACTGCTGTGAAAAATAAAGGAATAAGTCTAGATGACCCCCTCAACTATGAAGGGTAGACTACTTAACCCCCTCAACTTCTAAACCAGGTATTCTACCCCCCAAACTTTGCAAAACCGTTTAAATCACCCCCGATCCTGGTTTTGCTGGGTGGTATTGCTATTGTGGCCCACAAACAATGCAGGAAAAAAAAGGCATCGTGGGATCCATCTATATTATTGCTGTTTGACCGATCAAAACCAAAGGATGAGCAGTTAAAAAAGAAAACACAACAGAGGATGAGAGGAGGAGCTGGCCCTGGCTGGCCGTCCGCACCTCCCTTTCTCTTTGTTTCTCAGCTTCGATCTGGCGCGGACATGGACTAGCTGGGACGCAAGGGGCTCGGGAAGATGGTGGCCAAGCTTGAGATCCAGGCGTAGGAGCTTGTTTCCGGATGGAGGTGTACGTGCAAATCATCAACGGCAGCACTTGCCTGCTGTGGGCAAACGCATACAGCCGTACGAGGCCACAGCTGCGGTTTGCATCAATTGAGAATCTCAGTGTGCAAGTCTTCCATGCCTCCTCCACCCTTATCACCGCAGCCCCACGCCATGCAGCAGCGCGCGGCCCCGCTGTGCACTCTCTGTCACTCCACGCAAATTTGAGGTGCATGACAGTCAAAATGCAGAGAGAAGGGGACCTTAAGGTGCACAAGAGAGTTGGGAAGCAATACAAGCGAGGAATTTGGCCAAGAATCACCGGACGGACTGGATTTTGAGGTGAGATTTGTAGCGGTGCGGGTGGCCATGATCGGAGAAGACGAACTCCATTTGTGCAACCGTGACGTGGACGAGAGAATGGACTCAATGGAGACGAGGAGAAGCTAGAGGACCTCATGGATGGAGCTTCTGGGCTGCTCAGCATCAACGAGAGGCCAAGCAAACGGCGACAGTCAGTGCAAAAGGAGAAAGAAAGTAAAGAGATGGAGCTGACATGTGGGTCCAGTGCCACGTTGTGCATCCATGTCAGCGAAACCACCTTCAAAACCGCCTGGGGGGTAATTTAGACGGTTTTTGATACTTAAGGGGGCAGAAGCCTGGTTTTATAGTTTAGGGGGTTAAGTAGTCGACCAAGGATAGTTGAGGGGGTGATGTAGACTTATTCCAAAAATAAAATATAAAGGGGTCGTAAGGCTACTTCGTGGGCTAACTAACTGTGCAAAGCCCACAAAGACGTTAAATCTATGGGCTTTGGGCTAGAAAGCACAGTGCTCCAATTTATCTATAGTTCACAAACACTCAAAACAAGTATACTAGCCTTGATCTGCTTCGGGTGGTCCGAGGGCCTGGTTTTCCTACCCGCTCATTACGACGCGTCCTCGGCCCGGCCGGCTCTACCCCACACCCCCCGGCCGCCTCTCTGCGCTTCGGCCTCTTGGGCCTTTTCCTTCATGGGCTTCGCCTGTCACAGAGCGAAAATTGGAAAAAAAAACTAATGCGCCGTCACAAGTTTCGAACCTGGAACCTCCATAACAAGTTCCAGCGTCTGAACCGACCCGCTTCCTCTTCTGTCATATCTATTTATTAAACAGCGCGGCGGAGCGCGCCATGAAGTCTAGTTGAAATCATGCAGCGTGAACAAAAAATCCAACAAACGCTCAGCGAACGGTGCCATCGCGTCGGCCCAAAAAATCCAGCGCTCGAGAGGCCCCCCATGGCGATGCTTGCTTCCCCACGTTCCAGAGGCAAGTCACGCGCCGGTCTGCACGTCGCGGTCGCTCCGCACGGTGGCAGAGGTGAGACGCAAGGTGGTTACGGTTCTTGAAGGCCGCATCTGGTGGTAGAAAGCTTTTCAGTCAAATGCACGTTCTGCTGAAACCGCTAGACGCGCGCACGACTCCAGTGGTGGCCGGCGTTGCCGCGCCCGCGCGCGGATCCCATTCGATTTTCCCCAGGCGAACCGCTGCTGCCCATCTTTCTCTACAAATAGCAGACCCCAGGGCACGGCACACAGACACATCACACACACACAACATCGCGATCAAGCGAACCGCTGCCTCATTCCACCACCCCACGCAGACCATGGCCACCGCCGTCGTCGGCCTCGTCCTCGCCTTCGTCCTCGCCAGCGCTGCCACCGGCGACTACGGAACGGCCGCAACCGAGCTGCTGCATGCCTCCTCCAATGGGACCTGCCCCGTCCGCGCCGGCGGCCGCGAGCACGCCGCCAAGTGCACCGTCTACCGCTCCCGTCCGGACGGCTCTGTCAACCGTGCCCTGCCGTTCGCCGGCCTGCGCACGGAGTGCTCCGACGACGACAAGCCAGTGGTGGCCGGCGCCTGCGGAGACGACCCGGTCCCGAGGCACTGCCACGTGCGCACCCTGGTGCTGTACGACGGGCCGGAGGGACCCGACGGGTGCGAGCTTCGCGGCCACCTGCCGCCCGTCGCCAACCCTGGCACCATCGTGGCCGGCGGCGGGGACGTCTGCTACGTCGAGATGGAGAACCGCGACCACAGGGAGGGCTACTACATCTTCTGCCCCGCCCACGAGTGCCCCTACTTCCCGTTCCTGTGCTGCCCCGACCTCCCGTACCACGCGGCCTGAGAGCGCCGGACGATGACGAACCGTCAGGCCTTATGATCTGTTGATTAGTTTCGCGTAGTGGATTTGATCTGCGATGCTGTTAGTTAATTAGACTTGTGTTTCATGCTGGATTTTCCTTTTCATGATGTAGAATTTCCTTTTTCGCTCCAAAATGTGTTCGTAGGTGCTGAAAGATTATGTTGTGCAAGCCTTCAACATTGAATTACTCCAGTGCGTTTCGATTATCTCTCTCTGTTGTTCAGTTCACGGAACCACCAATGCCCTTCTTCACCGTTTGATCTAGTGGCTTGATTAGTACTGAACTTCTGAACGAGAAATTTGCTTGCCATTCGCCTTTTCTTCTCATTTTGGACTGACAAATCAGTATATTATAAGAGCAATCTTCGTTCAATATGTTTGATCCGCTACTGAATAGTGATTTTCTTTGGGTAACGTACAGCCTCAGACTCAAACATGACTCCTTTTCAACTAGATAAAAAGATGAGAACCAGCTTGAAAAGAAGGATTTGTCATACCGTGTGTTTGCAAACTATTAACCGCCTTGCAAAAATGTTGTCTTGCAAATTCAGATTGGGTGGAGACCTGGACCGAATCCTAGTATACCGGCAGGAGCAGCACCCGGCGACACCATTTACCACAGATGTTCTTGCCTTGATAAAAGCAAACCTAAAAATGCGCAGCTTCGAATTCACATGAGTAAAATGACATGAAAATGCAGTGCAATGTCGAGACCAACATTCAAAAATGCACTTAGTCATTGGAGCATCATATTACTCTACCAAAACAAATTCATCCAGTACTGATGTGAATCACCAAAAGATTAATGTGATGCATGCTGTAACGCATGATCACTGAAGCTTGACGCCTTAGGATCTGTTGATGAGTTCATCGCTTGCTTTGCGTACTGGATTTGATTTTGTGATATCAGGATCTAAGAGTTTCATGCTGGGAAACATACAACAGACTGCAACATGCATGAGTCTTTTTGAACTAGGATAAAAAATTTCCAGCTACAAAAGAAGGACTTTGTATACAGTGGGTTTGCAAACTATTAACTGCCTTGCAATATCTTCCTCTTGCAATTTGACATTGGACACCAGAACAAGATCCTAGTATACCAGCATGAACAGGAGATTTCACACGAACGGCAGCGCAGCGTGAAGCAAGGCTAGCAGCAGCATAAGGCAGGAAAAGTCAGTCGAGGCAGTAGCACCGCTGGCCGTCGACGTCCTTTTGAGGGAGAACCCTCGGCGCCTCCCCGAAGCAGACGCCGGCCCCAAAGAAACGCTCCGTGTGCACCACCAGGCGCGAACCGGACGGGTCGAGACGCAGGCTGCGCCACGCCCCGTGGCGGAGGCTGTACACTGTGACGAGGCCGTTGAGGTGGAGCACAATCTCCTCGCCACCGTCGCCCTCCTCCACCACCGCCGCCACCTCGGTGGCCATCGCGAACCTCTCCGCCAGGCCGCACCGCGCGCCGTACGTTGGGGCTCGCCAGCAGGCTGATCCACCGCGCCAGCCTCCAGCTCCCCGCGTAGTCCTCCAGCACCCACATCGCCAGGGACGCGGCCCCCGGTTCGACGGTAAGTGCGCAGAGCAGCTGGCTCTCGGACGACAGCGCGCAGAGCCTGGCCCCGCCTTCCATCCCCGGCGGGCCCTTTGTTACTCGGAGCTCTTCCCGCTCCGTGTCGAACACTGCCACCATAACCTGCGGCTTCTCGTACTGCTGCGGCGGCGGCCCACGACGGCGCGCGGGCCAGTGCAGTTTGCCGTGTAGGGATACCGCGCCATGCTCCAAGTCCACGTGAACGCGTCGTTGCCGGTCGTCGTCCCCGGACTCGTTGCTGCGGCTGTGGCCAACCTGGCGCCAACAACCCACGGCGGCGTCTCCGACTGTTAAGACCCGGCAGGTGGTGGTGGCGTCCACGTGCAGGAGGTGGAAGCGCCGCGTGGCCGGGTGCGCGTATACTCCGACGAGGCGCCCGTCGGTGCCGGTGCCGGGGACGACGACGCAGGCCTTGGTGAAGGGGTCGCACAGCACGTAGTCCACGGCGCGGTACTGGCCGCCGCGCTCGAGCCAATGCCATGCCCGGCGCTCCATGCAGATGATGCCTTCCCAGGAGCCGACGACCGCGGTCATGAAGCGCCCGGCGGACGTGAACGAGACGGCGTACAGGGAGGCCGCCGCCCCTGCTGGCAGCTGCACGCGGTCGCGGAACCGGTCGAAGCGGACGACGGACAGGATCGGCCGGGGCGCGACGTGGTTGATGTGGGCGTGCCAGGACCTGCACACGGCGCGGAAGCGGGCGATGGACCGCAGCGGCAGGCGGGCGAGGATTTCCAGGACCAGCTCAACGGGTAACTGCGCGGCTGCCGCTCGATGCTCCTCATCATCAAGTCGACGTGCCCTTCTTCGCTTTGCACGGCGAGGACGCGAGTTGTTTTCGTAAACCATCCGGTCTCTAATGACAAGCTAGGGGTATAGGTAGGCATGTACCGTTCGCCACTCTGGTGGCGCTCTCCGCGGTGGCGACCATCGTCCGAACCGGCCGCCTCTCCGACGAGCTGCCCCGAAGGCGAGCACTCCACCAGCACTGTCTACCGCTACCTCCCGGACCGAACCGTCGTCTTAAGTGACCAATTACTCTTCTTCCGGTGTGTTTCGGTTATCCCTCTTGGCTGTTCAGTTCACGGAACGACCAATGGGAACATGTGCCATGTGTGTTCTGTAATTCTGTTAGAATGTTTCATGTGTGGAACATATAATTCGTTTTGAGAATGAAATTTGGAGCACAATTAATGCTTGTTGCCTCCGCATTGCAGGCCCGACTTCATTTGTTGTCTTAACAATAATGACGTGCACTAGATTGTTATGGTCTTATGGATTTTGCAGAATGACTTAGCAATGCTCTTCACCTTTTCGATCTAGCAATGTTCTTAAAACATTCCAGTTTGTTGTGCGTTATCTCTCTCTCTCTCTCTGTTGTTGGGTTCACAGAATGACCAAAGGGAAAAATGTGCCATGTGTGTTCTGTGACAACACTAGAGATATGGAGCATAATTCATTTTTAGAGAATGAAATTCGGAGCACAATCAAGACACCCGGCATGAGCAACATCCGGCGACACCATTTACCACAGATGTTCTTGCTTTGATATATAAAAGCAAACACAAAATTGAGCACCTTCGAATTCACATGAGTAAAATGTCATGAAAATGCAGTGCAGTGTCAAGAGACCAATGTTGAAGTATGCACTTTACCAAAACAATTCATGTCCAGTACTGATGAATCATTAAAAAGATTGTGATGCATGTTGTAACACATGATCACTGAAGCTGGACGCCTTAGTATCTGTTGATGAGTTTATCGGTTGCTCTGCGTACTGGATTTGATTTTGTGGTATCAGTATATAAAGAGTTTCGTGCTGGGAGACATAAAGCAGACTGAAACATGGGTGTTTTTGAACTAGAAGAATAAAAAATTTCCAGCTACAAAAGGAGTAGTTTGTATACAGTGGGTTTGCAAACTATTAACTGCCTTGTAAGATCTTTCTCTTGCAATTTGAGATTGGACACCACACCAGGACTAGTATATATACTAGCATGAACAGGAGATTTCACACGAACGGCAGCGCAGCGTGAAGCAAAGCAGCAGCAGCCCAGAAGTCCAGTCCCGGCAGCGGAAAAGTCAGAAAGCTGGAAAAGTCAGTCCAGGCAGTAGCACCGCTGCCCGTGGACGTCCCTGTCCGGGAGAAGCCTTGCCGCCTCCCCGAAGCAGACGCCGGCCCCGAAGAAACGCTCCGTATGCGCCACCAGGCGCGAACTGGATGGTTCGAGACGCAGGCTGCGCCACGCCCCGTGGTGGAGGTTGTACGCCGTGACGAGGCCGTTGAGGTGGAGCACGATCTCCTCGCCACCGTCGCCCTCCTGCACCACCGCCGCCACCTCGGTGGCCATCTCGAACCTCTCCGCCAGGCCGCACCGCGCGCCGTCAGGGTTCGCCAGCAGGCTGATCCGACGCGCCATCCTCCAGCTCCCCGCCGCGTCATCGGCGTAGTCCTCGAGCACCCACATCGCCAGCGACGCGGCCCCCGGCTCGACGGTAAGTGCGCAGAGCAGGCTCTCGGACGACAGCACGCACAGCCTGGCCCCGCCTTCCATCCCCGCGCGTGTCGACGGGCCCTTTCTCACGCGGAACTCCTCCCGCGCCATGTCGAACACGGCCACCAGCACCTGCGGCTTCTTGTACTGCACCGGCAGCGGCCCACGACGTCGCGCCGGCCAGTGCAGGTTGCCGTGTATAGATGCACCAACTCTTACAACAGCACGTGTCGCGCCTACATCACGGACGTCTACGGTAAGGCATGTTTAACCTGTGGCAGCGGGATGGTGACGGCGGCGCAGTATCTCTGCTCGTCGGCTGCAGCTGGGTCCGTGCCGGTGGTGCAGAGCACGGGAAAAGGGTTCGTGCAGGACATCATGACTTACACCGTACTGGACAACCTTAAAGTCACGCCCATGTCCGCAATCTCCAGCATCACGCTGCTCAACACCTTCGCGGTGGACTTCTCCGCGCTCCAAGAGAAGACCGTGCAGCTCGGCTACAATGAGGTCATACTCATCCAATGTGTCCCTTTACACATACTACTACTGTGCTTTTGTACCATTCTTCCTACCACACTTTTCTTCGGTTTAGATGTTGTATGAATTGTGAACCACCTGATGATTTACAGGGCGTGGAGATTCTCAGGGCCTCACTGCAGTCCAAGACTGTTCTTACTGATGTTTTCCTCGGCAAGAAGGCTTCTCCAGCTGCTTAAACTTCAGCGGTGCATGTGGGCACACTCGAACATGGACAACAAGCTAGCTGCTTTCATTAGAATTGTTTTTGTGATGCCTGGACTAATGTACTGTGATGTCGGTCTGCCCGACTCATTTAGGTTATTATTGCTAGCTGCTTGTTTTTTATTTTGCTGAATATTTGAGGACTCTAGTTGAAGTCCATCTGATTTGATCTGATCTGGTACTTTGATTGCTCAATCAAGGTTATGTTTTGTGATGCCAGCACTATTTTGAAACGCGCCAAGTGTTTGATTGTGTATGCAACTTATATCAATTGTAAGTGTGTCTATGCTTAATTTGTGTCGAATTAAGAGCATGGCTACGTCGAATACCATTACATGTTTGGGCTTTGACTAAACACAACAGATAACGAGCGGTCGTTTGATCTTTTATAGCTATGGTTGATCCTGCGCCTGGCCTCGTCAATCCTCTAACTCAGCTTGCAACATGAGAGGAGAGAAAGAAGCAATTGATTCTGTAAGAACACGCCATATTGATCGAGACAATATGAGCAGGGGATCGGTGAACATGACTAGGTGGCTCGATAGAGCGTGACTGCAAAAGACTTAACTGACATAAGATTATAAGCTGATGCAACAAGTCGACATCGGAATATTTGCTTAGTATGATTAATACAATGTTCTCATTATCTAAGAAAAATGTAAGCAAACGAGTGAAGGCATGCTTTAAGAAATGCACAAGATAATTTTTTTTGACATTTTCTCTCCAAAACCATATTGACAAATGGAGTGAAGACTGTCATCATCTAGAAGTTTGCACCAAAGAAAAATTATGAAGGTTACAAAAGGTATTGGGCCATTGAGAGAAAACTAGACCAAAATACCTTTATGAAAAGGTTTCTATAGAGGGTATTTTGGAGACATAAAAAATTCCAAAGGAAAAGGCGAAGTAGTTGAGCTCCTCCCTCTTTGAGGATTTCTTTTAGAGAGAGAGAGTTGAGAGAAAAAAAAAAAGGAGAAAAGAGGTGGCTTTTGTGCTTGAAATCTCAAGTGGCTTTTAAGATTTAGCATCCTAGTGTTGGTGTGCATCTTAGTCAACATTCAAAGGTACACATCTGGCACATCTTTGTCTCAATCCTCTTGGTTTTTTTTGTTGTTGTTGTTGTTTATGACTTTCCAAGGAATTCTGATCAGATCTGTGATATCCTTGTATTTAGCGTAGATCCTTGTCATTATAGAGCTTTTCCGTTGCAGATCTGCTCATTTTTACAGTTGATTTGGTAAGGCTTCCATCAATTTGGCGGAGGGTGAGCTGTAGTTTCTTGCTCTATGTTGCGGCGGAGCAAGCACCGGGCCGTACGCTGATAGCCTCTGTAGTTGCCATACTTGAGTTGATCCCAGCTCGTCGCTTCGGCTTGCCTCGATCCTGGAGTAGCGGGTTTCAGTTGTGCTAATTTCTGCTGAAGTACTTGTGTGAGCTTAGCTTCCAATCTTTGCCTCGTCGTTTTTGTTACACCATAATCGCTAGTTATTAATTGTTGCTTAATCCTTGTTCTGTAGTATTAGATTATTTCCATTTGCAGCGCTACAATGAGTAGTACTTGCAGTGCTTTTTTGGCTCGATCTGTGCGTGCGCGCCCACGACTGAATCATGGCATTTTGCAAAAAAATTGGATTTCTCAATTGATCAGCTAGCTCAGGGTTAATTACCTCAATTCTGTCAGGTGGCACCCGTCGTTAGCTTTTAGTCATCCGCCTGAGTTCCATTGTGTTATCCGGGGTGGTGATCAGGTGCTCCTGCACTGAAATTTTATTTTTCTGCAGCGCAGTTGTTCAGCGCGCTGTAACTCAGTATTAGCTGCTGTTTGATCCCTTTTTTTTTTCTTTGGCTTCTGCAGTCAGTTCATAGTCTGTCTGCAGAGCACTGAAAGTTGCATTTAGCCTGGTGAAATTTACTTGACTCGCTCACTAGCAGTCAGACTATTTCTTCTGGTACTTCGTTGTCAGCACTTGCTTTTTTGCCGGCTGTTACTCCTCATTTCGACACGGAGATTATGTATTCGCTTACTGATTGCTGCAATAATTTTGGCACCTCTGTTCGTGATTTACTGGTATGCGCTTATTGACTGGTGTCGTTTTTCCACCTCTGTTGGTGATTCACTGGTACTCTGGTAGTACTTTTATATCACGGTATGGGCATGTTGTAAGCTGCGCCGGACTCTGTTAATCTTGTGCTGTGATTTTCCTGGAACAGTGACTTTGGCGAGCTCCAAGATAGAATGGCGACATCGACGTCCATCGCAGCCACTGCCGCCGGCACCAGCAGGACACTTAGCATGAAGCTCCTGATCGACACCAAGACGCAGCGGGTGCTGTTCGCGGAGGCGACCAAGGACGTCGTGGACTTCCTCTTCTCCCTCCTCGCCCTCCCCATCGCCACGGCCGCCAAGCTGATCGGGAAGGAGTCCGTGGCCGGCAGCGTGGGCAACCTCTACGCCAGCGTCGAGAAGCTCGACTCCACCTACGTCCTGCCCGGCGCCGCCAAGGACGCGCTCCTCCGGCCGACCGCCGCCTCGGCCGTCGCGGCCACCGGCAGGTCCCTCCTCCGACTGCCGTCGCCGTCGCCTGTCCCGCCAAAGTTCTTGTACAGATGCCTCTACAAATACACCAACTGCTACTACTACGTGACCGACGTGAGCGGCATCACTTGTCCGTCCTGTGGCAAGCAGATGAACATGGCAGTGTACTTCTACAACGCCCAGAGGGTGCAGACCGCCGCCGCCGCCGGCGCACCGGCGCCGTCAGGAGCGAAAGGGCTCGTGCAGGGCGTCGTGACGTACACGGTGACGGACGACCTGGACGTCAAGCCCATGTCCACCATCTCTGGCATCACTCTGCTCAACAGCTTCGCGGTCAGTGACCTCAGCGATCTCCAGGAGAAGACCGTGCAGATCGGCTACGACGAGGTGATGTAGCTATTCATGATTACTGCACTGATTCGTTACTGGATCTTTCACAATTGTTATAGTTTCTTCCAGTCAAAAAAAAAAAAACAATTGTTATAGTTTCAGTTGAATGTATCTCTGTATCATGATTGATAGTTGCTCTTATTCATTACTGAATCTATCATGATTGATGATGACACTTATGCGTACATGCCGTGTGTTTGCAGGGGGTGGAGATCCTCAAGGCCTCGCTGCAGTCCAAGACCGTCCTCACTGACGTCTTCCTCCGCAACAAGGCTCCGGGCGGCGCCTGTGTGGTTGATATGAAGCATGGAAAAGGCAGTTAAGTTAGCCTATGATGCTACCTTAGACTACTCTGCTTTGAGGATCTGTTCATCCCTTCTGGGTTCTAGTCTGATAGTCGTATTGTTGTTGGGATTCTACATTCAAATTCGCAATAATGTTTTTTTTTTCCCCGTCTAAATATATCAGATTGGGGCTCGAACAGTGTAAGCTGTGAGCCTGTGACCACGTTAGCTGCTTCTCTTATGATGCAACATATATAAGGGGTGTGCTATCAATATCACCATAATACTGGAGAGTGGAGACATGTCCCCATGATCCCATCTGATGTGCTAACTTGGTTGATGCACTGATCCATTCTTTTGTGAATGACATAATACAATTCTATGAATGATTTAATCATTTGTCGTTGTGGATGTTTTACCCTTAGCACCCCATGCCTCAAAAATGGCAAGCATGTGACAAAGAGACACAAATAATTTCACGTTTGAGCCTTAAACCATACTGTCCAAGTCAATGTTGGCAGAAGACCGGTGAAAGTAACAAGTAGCCCGATAGAGTAGGATTAAAAAAAAGATGGTGATTGGTGAGCATAATCACAAAAACGTGATGATATTTATAAACATTGGAAGCCTTCCTTATAGGGTGTAAGCAATTAGTGAGGAACCATGTTTTGAGAAAATTGTCTTAAATTTTGTGATGGTTAATAGAGCGCATATGACATCATCACAAATCTTGCTTCACGGTGAAGCTTAGTCAAGAAGTTTTTGATTGGCTTTGAGCCAATGGAGTAAAGTTAGACAAAAGTGCCCTTATGACTAGGTATGTGCTTGGTTTCTCTAAGGGGCATTTTGGGACATCAAAATTTTCACAAGATAAAGTGAAGAAACTTGTTATGCTGCCCTTTCGAGGCCTCAATCATTGTGGTAGAGAGGTAGTGTTTAAGAGAGGAGGGGAAAGAGAGAAAGAGATAGATCTGTGCTAGATCTACCATTGGCATCCTAGTCTTGGTGTGCAACATAATCAAACTTACCAAAGGTACAAATCTCATGCATCCCTATCCCTGGCATCCAAATCTCATATTTTTTTAGGCGTTTGTGGCCTCCAAACAAATCCTGCTTGGACCTGTGATATTGTTTGATATCTACTCCTGATCCTTGTCAGAATAGCTTCTCCATCATAGATCTGTGCATGGTTGAATTTTCGCGATTTTAAGAGTTGATTTGGTAACGCTTCCATCAATTTTGGTGGAGGCGAGCTGTTGTTTGCTGTTCTTGCCCTATGTTGTGACGGAGCAAGCACCAGGCAGTACGATGATAATAGCAATCTAGCATCTGCAGTTGCTATACCTTAGTTTTCCCAGCTTATCGCTTCGGCTTGCCTCGGATCTGGAGTCGCAGGTTTCGGTTGTGCTCATTTCCGAGGAAGTACTCATGTGCTCTAAACTTGCGATCTTTGCCTCATCGTTGCTGTTAGTCCAATTTAGTACATAACTTGCTGCTTAATTCTTGTTCTGTAGTAGTAGTTTATTTTCTTTTTGCAGGGCTGCAGTGAATAGTTCTTGCAGTGTTTCTAGGCTCGATTTGTGCGTGCGCGCCCACGACTGAATCATGGCAGTTCGCAAGTAAACTGTATTTCTCAATTGATCTGCTATAGCTCTGGGTTAGTTACCTCAGTTCAGTCAGCAGGCACCCTTCGTTAGCTTTAGTCATCCGCCCGAGTTCCAATGTCGTTAGCTTTAGGTATTTGATTGGTACCCTGTTCAAGTAGTAGATTTGTTTACCTGCACGCTTTGTATGCCAGAGATTGGGGTTTGGTTGGGTTTTTTGCTCGTTGCCCTGTTCAACAAACTTACCAAAGCTACAAATACTACGCCGGTGATCAGTATTATTTACCTGCACGCTTGAAGTTTAATTTCCAATCAAGCAGGTGTAGACAGTTAGCAGCTCAGTTTGTTCCTGTGTATCCTGCTAGAATATGGTAGTGCGCCATAACTTTAATTATTCCTCTCGTTGAAATTGGTTAGTGTTCTTTCCTTTTAAGCTGCTCTTGTTTCGATTATATAAATCATACATAGCTTTCACAGGTACTTACCTCCGTTCTTGAAATGATGACGTTCAGAAAAAGAGAGCGAGCATAGATCAAGCTGTTCTACTTGTCTAAAACGTCAAGATTTCTAAACTGGAGAGAGTACTTCGTGTTGAGATTAAGCTATGCCCAGCTTTAGCCGACCATTCTGCTCTCAAAAGAAATAATTCAGCCTCTGTTCTGGCCCACATCTAGACGTTAAGCTTGAGAACATGTACATTCTTTAAGGAAAGTATGCATGGAAAACACAGTAGTACTGTCTCCTGGTTCCTGGATCATTCACCGCAGTATGATTTGCTAGAATCATCTGATAATCTGGTGTTGCAATTTTCCTTGTGTAACACTTGTTATGGTCAATTTTGACTCCGGGATCATCTGCTCACTTCAATTTACTTTTCAGCTCAGCTGTATATATTATCAAAGTATGCATGAAAAACAAACTACTACTGTCTTGTGAATGATTTACCATCGTTTGCTTAGTTCACCGTTTAGGCTTGTTTGTAAGATGCGCATACTTTGTTAATCTTGTGATTTTTCTGGCACAGTGAACTTGGCGAGCTTCAAGAATGGCGACATCGACGACAGCCGCCGCCGCTGCCAACACCACCAGGACACTTAGCATGAAGCTCCTGATCGACACCAAGACGCAGCGCGTGCTGTTCGCGGAGGCGACCAAGGAGGTGGTCGACTTCCTCTTCTCCCTCCTCGCCCTCCCCATCGCCGCTGCCGCCAAGCTGCTGATCGGGCAGGAGTCCGTGGCCGGCAGCGTGGGCAACCTCTACGCCAGCGTGGACAAACTCGACTCCTCCTACGTCCTGCCCGGCGCCGCCAAGGACGCGCTCCTCCGTCCCACCGCCGCCTCGCCCGCCGTGGCCACCTGCAGCAGGTCCCTCCTCCGACTGCCGGAGCCGTCGTCGTCGCAACCGGCGGCCGTCCAGCAGAAGACCATGTACAGATGCATCAACTGCTACCTCTACGTGGCGGGTGTGAGCGGCACGCAATGCCCGGGCTGCAGCCATCGGATGACGACGGCCGTGTACTATGCCGCTCAGAAGGTGCAGAGCACGCCCGCCGTGGTCGGGGCGGCGAAAGGGCTCGTGAAGGACGTCGTGACGTACACGGTGACGGACGACCTGGACGTCACGCCCATGTCCACCATCTCCGGCATCACGCTGCTCAACACCTTCGCGGTCAGGGATCTCAGCGATCTCCAGGAGAAGACCGTGCAGATCGGCTACGACGAGGTGATCTATCTATCAATCATTGATGATTGCAGTTATTCATTACTGGATTTCACAATTATTATTGTTTCAGTTGAATGTATCTCTCTGTATATATACATGCCGTGTGTTTGCAGGGGGTGGAGATCCTCAAAGCCTCGCTGCAGTCCAAGACCGTCCTCACCGACGTCTTCCTCGGCAAGAAGGCATGTGTGGACGTTGACATGAAACATGGAAAAGCCAGTTAAGTTAGCCTGTGATGCTAGCTTAGACTACTCTGCTTTGAGGATCTGTTCACCCCTTCTGGATTTCTAATCTGCTACTAGTAGTATTGTTGTGGCACTCTACCTTTTGTTAGTTTTCGGGTAAATATCAGATTGGGGCTCGAACAGTGTAAGCTGTGAGCCTGTGACCACG
Organism: Eragrostis curvula; assembly: GCA_007726485.1. Classification (NCBI taxonomy): domain Eukaryota; kingdom Viridiplantae; phylum Streptophyta; class Magnoliopsida; order Poales; family Poaceae; genus Eragrostis; species Eragrostis curvula. The sequence goes on from CM017443.1 coordinate 28,509,985, forward strand.
TTTAGCTGCTTCATTTGGATCTTGTCTTAAGATGCAACATATATATGGGGTGTGCTATCAGTATCACCATAGTTCAGTGGAGACGTATCCCCTTGATTCCATCTGATGTGCTAACTTGGTTGATGCACCGATCCATTCTTCTTTTCTTTCTAATTTCCCTTTTTTTGTGGGTCACTGATCCATTCTTGTTTCTGGGAACTGGGCTGGACTATTCGTGGATGGTCAAATAAAGTTGACAGATTAGTGAACGGCCTGCATGTGCGATCGATGATGCCGAGTCAAAAGTGGCACTGCAGCCACGCACCATATTTTCTCCGAAGGCCACTGCAGATTAGCTGCAGACTGTAGTACCCGTATACGTGTAATTATTAGATATACAAGCGTATCTTCCTTTTTCTTCGCAAAAAAAAGCGTATATTCCTCTTTTTTAGAGGAAAGTACAGCTGCTAGTATTTCTTTTTGAAGGCGGAAACTGAAGCTGGGCCGTAATCATAAAAGGGGCCTTCAGGGCACTGGAGCAGGGACTGCCTATCTGTAACGCGACCTAGCGGGAGCTGTTGTATAGCGCGGCCCACTACGGCCCATGAGCGTCCACTTCCGCATCTCCGCTGCCAGCCGCAAGGAAAAATCACGGTCGTCATCTACCTTCCGCCGCAGCAGTGCAGCACGCTATCGCAGCAGCTCGCGAAGAAAAAGGCAGCAGAAGCTATGGCGAGGGCGCCGGTCTCCTCCTCAGAACAATCTAGCCTTCTCCTGGAACAATCAAACTTCTACCCGGAACAATTGCATCCTTTATGTGAAACAATTCATCCTCATATCCAGAACATTTCATCCTCATGTTCAGAACAATTCATCTACATGGCCAGAACAATTTCTAAAAATGCTGGAACAATTTTTCTAACTATTGGAACAATTGGAGCTGAGAGGGAGCTCGGGCAATCGACGCGGCAGGGAGGAAAGGGCGCGGCGCCGGGCAGGGAGGCGGCTCGGAGGAGTGCAGGGCGAGGAACAAAGCACGGCGGCGCAGCGCACGCGGGCAGCGGCTCCCGACGACGGGTAGCGGGGCAGGGCGTGTGGCTCGCGAAGGAAGGGCGCGGGGAGACAGCTCGGCGGCGACGGCTCGGAGCGCGGGGAGGCAGAGCACGAGTCCTCCTGCTTCCCATCTTCTTATCCCGTCTGAGTGCATGAGAGCCGTACGATGTTGTCTCAGTGCGAATCTTAAAGCGCGCTACAAGTGGGTTATAAATAGCGCGCGCTAAATATAGGAAATGCCACTGGAGCACGGGCCTGAGGCTCTACAAGATAGCCCACGACCTCTCGCTGTTCGAGTTTAATTCGTCTCCTCGTTAGATTACGTCTAGGGCTAACTAACCAACCCGCGCTTCTTCTTCCGTCCAGCCTCCAGCGGCATAACGCCGTACATGTGTTTCTTTTTTCAGCCGTCCAGGGCGCTCAAGCGGTGAAGGACGCCACGTTGAAAAGACGATCGAAGAAGCCAAGACTCGACTCTAGTCTAGGTACGTAGTTACTGATCGCACTCGATCACCACCAATTCACGATTCAGATTGTTATAGGGGGCGACGGCTTCTTCTCTCTGTGATCCACCTTAGCCTGCAAGACGATCGATCCCGTTTGTTTTAATCGTACACATGTTTGTGGCGGCTTTGTGCGATCCACGCTTAGTGTTAAATTACAAGGAAGAGATTTGACGGATTTATCTTTGTGCTCGCTTCCATTAACTTCGATCGTTACCATCATATGATTTGCTTTGCTTAGATCAGCATTTACGCTTCTTGTTAGTTGCGCCGGGCTGGGTCAACCTGGTTTTGTAATTAATGTTGCTGATACACGCAGTATTTTTTTGGGTTCAATTTTACTGATATAAGCAGTGACTTTTGGCAAGTTTCAAAGATGACGACGACATCGATCCCCATCACATCCCCCGCTGCTGCCACCGCCGCCGCCGCCAGGACACTTAGCATGAAGCTCCTCATCAACACCAAGACGCAGCGCGTTCTGTTCGCGGAGGCGGGCAAGGACGTCGTGAACTTCCTCTTCTCCCTCCTGGCTCTTCCCATCGCTACGGCCGCCAAGCTGATCGGGCCGGAATCCGCGGCCAGCTGCAGCGTGGGCAACCTCTACGCCAGCGTGGACAAGCTCGACTCCACCTACGTCCTCCCCGGCGCCGCCAAGGACGCGCTCCTCCAACCCACCATCGCTTCGGCGGCCATGACCAACGGCAGTTCCCTCCTCCGCCTACCGGAGGTGTCGCCGCCGCAGACGGTCCAGCCCAAGAACTTGTACAGATGCCGATATGCCCTAAGCAACTGTTACCTGTACGTGGCGGGAGTGAGCGGTACCAAATGCCCGTCCTGTGGCAGTCAGATGATGACGGCGATGTACTACACCGGCCAGACGGTGCAGAACACCGCCGACGCCACGGGAGGAGCGAAAGGCGGCCTCGTGCAGGGCGTTGTGACGTACACGGTGACGGACGACCTGGCCGTCACTCCCATGTCCACAATCTCCGGCATCACGCTGCTCAACACCTTCGGAGTGAGGGACCTTAGTGATCTCCAGGAGAAGACCGTGCAGATCGGCTACGAGGAGGTGATCTGTCTATCATTGATTATTGCACTTGTTCATCACTGTCTCTTCCATGTCATACTTGTATTTTGGTGTCTCTGTTCGCAAATGTCTTCCCATTTTGTTATACTGTTTTAGTGTCTCCGTATATAAATGTCTCCTTGTTTGCAGGGGGTGGAGATACTCAAGGCCTCGCTGCACTCCCAGACAGTCCTCACTGACGTTTTTCTCCGCAAGAAGGCTCCGGGTGACGCATGTGTGGCGGATACGAAACTTGAAAAAGACGACTAAGTTATTAACTCTGATGGTAGCTTAATTGAACTAGACTGCTTGGATGATCCATTCACCTCTCTTCTTGAGTAGTACTAATACTGCTAGCACTCTGCCTTTAGGCTCATTGTTGTGAGTATTTTGGTAGCACTGACCATGTTAATCGGCCGCTTCATGCAACATATTGTGCTTCTAACCAGTTATTACTGGAGCCATATTCTCCCTCGATCTCGTCTGATGTTAAAGATTTGTTGATGCACTGATGTTGCCACTCTGCCGTCAGGTTCAGTAACTATCGCTCTTTTGTTTAGTAGCAACGTTTTGCCTGCAATGTTTCTAAACTTTATATTTCACTGTAAACTTGTCAGTGTAGAAACCACCGTGTTTGATGCTTCCTTAGCTATTCTTCCTTCGTTGTGCAAGACAATTACATGATGGCACAGCATATAACCGTGTAAAAAACGGCACACGGGGGGCTATTGACGATATTTTCACCACCCAGTTTCTCATGAGGACTAGGGAAACACAAGACTAAATAACTGAGTTCTGATGATTCAAGAAACCAGTACACTAAATAGTTTATAGCAGGTTTTTATTTATCATCTTTGTTCAGCATGGCACCGGCTGCAAGGCTCCACTGCATTTAACTCGACTGTTGAGGAAACAATCGGCTTGATGTACGTTTCGACAGCCAAAAGTGCTCTACCGGCTTCAACGAGTGCGTCCTTGCGCATCAACAAGCATTTGCCAGATTTGCTGACAGAGCACCTTGCGAAACCTTGAGTGGTGTCCAATGTGAGGCGCTCGAGCGACCTTGAGGACTGAAGAATATGACATATTAACTCAATCAAGCTCTTGGCAGAAGAGAAATTGATGATCTCCACAAGCTTGAGCTTGTCGTGAAGGTGCTCTGGCACCGTCCTCAGATCCAAGGGATCTACAAAAATGGAGATGCGCTCTTTCATGTACCGGGAGTACCTATAAAGATGAAAATCCAAACTTGAGTTAAACAATTCCACTTAGTCACCATATCATTGTGGAACAGGCAGTCACTTACAGTCAATCTGAAAGTCTCCAAGGAAGGAGAGGCATCAAAAAATGAAACCAGAGACAGAAAATCGTAGTCGCGTCCACCAAGAATAATATTCAAAAATTTGAGGTGGAGAAATTTGCTATTCACCATTGGTGTGTTGATTGCCTGCCAAAAGATGCAAGAATAATTATAATCGAGTGTATGACGCCTTGTACCATCATAACATGCATATTGCTAGTTTAAGAGAGTGCATACCTCTGTGCGAGAACATATGCTTAGAGCTTCAAGATTTGGCATCCTGGATGGAAGCTCAGCACGAGCATAAAATGCAGCATCATCGTCGGTTATAAATAATTTCTTGATTGGTGGCGTTCCTCCAAGTGAGAGTCGGACATGGAGGTTACCTGCAAAGCTGAAATTGGATAGGTTCGGGGCTTTGCTCTCTATCGCTTGCAACCGGCCGCAAGCAGACACCTCAAGGGAGCTCAGCCGCTGTAGGCATGGTATCTTTAGGCAAAATATGTTTTTACAATAGCCAAGTTTCAAGTGCTCCAAAGAAAAGGAATTGGAAAGCAGACACTCAAGCTCATCCTCCAAAATATCCACCTTATGAAGACGCAATCTTGTCAAGCTTTTTAAGCAAATAAATTTTGTGGGATGGAAGTGGCAAGAGACAAGGACAAGATAACGAAGAAAGTCTCCAGTGCCACCAGATAAAAGTGAGCATGGGAAGTTGTACATTGAATTAGTTGAAGAAAGGGTAAGGTTTAATTCTTCAATCCCTGGTTTAACAGCAATCTGAAGCCAACTGTCGAGATGATCAAGATGACAACAGTCCTTCGCACTGTAAACTACACCAACCTGGAACCTGAGTGTCTTGACACCAATGCCTGAGTGTTTTTTCAGAATGCAATCAACTTTGCTGGTGAAATCCCTCATCTTTTCATGCTTTCTGCATGCGTTTACATTGATGCCCAATGTTTCCTCACTGAAGACAAGGTCGCGATGGTATCTCCAGGAATGCGCAAAGGCACGAGACACACATGCAACTCTGGCAGCATCACGCATTGGCACAAGGGAATGTATCTGAAACCAGATGTCCTACACGCACAAGCACGGAAGAAATTTCAAACATTGGAATAGTAAAGTCATTGGTTGCTCCATTTGGGAGAGAACTACTGAAAATAACACAACTATACAGTGGTAATATTATCCCAAGTGAACTAGGGGGCATGACAGTATTGGGATTTAGTTGTGGCAGGTATGTCGAACATGATACATAGAATCCAAAATTGCACCAAACCCCCACCCACCCACGAAAACACACACACGCACCACCACCACCACCCAAACACACGGGGAAGCTTTTCCCTTTTTTTTTTAAAAAATTTTTTTTGGGGGGGGGGGGGGGGGGGAGGGACGCATCCAAATAGCCAGAAAGTCAGTGAGTTAGAATCCAATAGCTTTCACAGATACAATGCCAGATATATGACAGATTAGACAATGATTGCAAGTATTATATCACCAATCCACGCGGTAAACATTCTGTTAAATCATGTGTTCTAAGTTTGAGGAAAGAATAAAAATTTATGGAAACTGCTTGCAAATAAAGGTTAATGATGGCAAAGACAAACAATTGGGTTCAATAAAGCATATATTTGAGTCCTAAAGACGATTCATTACAATATCATAATTAATCTAGAGAATGTTGAGAAAACAACATTATTGTAACTAGTCTGCTCCCATCTGCCGGTAAACATTACAACCACAAATCTACAAGTCGCACAAGCGGACAGTGCAAGAGGTGCAAGATGCTGCACTTAGTATGTGTTAGATCCTGAGACAATTCAAGTAGCCTGAACCATATTGGTATCAGGCATAAACAATTAGACTAGGGATAGTAGCAAACTAGCAAGAGCAGCCACGTGATATAGAAATGATTGAGGTACCCCTTCATATATAATAGTATAAGCAGGTATCTTTATAAAAGTTAGGTCTGAGCTCAACCAGTTTGGCTTATGCTATGTGTAGAAGTGGCTAGGAGCAGTGTTACAGTACGAGGATAACAGACATAGACCACAGCAATCAAAACAAAAGCACAGGCAAGAGATAGCTCTTGAAAGCCAGCTAAACAAGAGATCAGGGTATCTAAGATAGGACATAGTTTCTGCAAGAGAGGTAAATCAGCAACAGTTGAAACAGTTGCCTAGGTCCACCAATGGTTCAAACAATCGTAAAGCTATTCTACAAGCATGTAAGAGCAACCACAATAGTAGGTAAAAGTAGTACATAAGCAATTCTATATTCACTACATCCTATCTCAACCATTGTCAAACTGGTTCATAAGTAGTGCACAAGCTAAAACTATCCATAGCACTATAGACAAGCAACAAGGAGTAAAATATAATATTTTTACTCATGCATGTACAAAAACTATTAAACAATCCAAATTAGTTGTGCATGTTGGGATGAAAGGTTGAATGAAATATTTTTTTAGTCAAGCCGGTCCCAACTTAATTTCTCTACCATTGTGGCTTTGTTCACAGCTTATGAACACCTTGTAGTGGGGCCTATGTTTATGCACAAGTTAGTGTATAACCATTGCGGTTGCCCTAAGTACAATAAACCCTACCTCTGACAGGTTTGGCACTGGATGTTTGTTTGTGTGACCACGTAGAGAAGTTTCGGTTTGTTGACGGGGTGAGCACCCTGATTGCCTCGGAGCCATGGATCCTTCTGCCAACATGGTGCACGGGTATGTCAGCCTTCACTCGCCACAGAACTCGCCGCAAGTAGGCGAAGAAACTGCTCGCCACAGTTGCCCCACTTGCCACCGTTCAAAACTGTTGTGGCAGCCCAATCTTGCTGCAGCCAAACGTCAGCCACAGTCGCCTAAAGTTAGGTGTGGCGGACTGTGGCGGCAATCCAAACATCCCACAATAAGACGATTTGAGCAGTAAACAAGATATTATGGCACAAGAGAAGTTTAGAAACAGCAACCTCATTCAGTTCAAATGAATCCCAAATTGTTATTACTGTTACATTCCAAATTTTTAGGCATTGGCTTCCCTTCTACCTTTGCAACTTCATTCAGTTTTAAAAAATATCTTTTTTAGGAACAAACCGCCATTGGATAACAAAATTGAGCTGATTTGAAGACGGAGCTACTCGAACAGAAAAAAGGATCAATCTTGATGTCTGCCAAAGTATATGGTTATAATACACTAGAATAAACGTTGTATAGCCAGCTTGAGATAAATCTAATCAAATAAACATTGGCTAGCCTGCTTGCTTGAGACCAATCTTTTGCGCCTATAGCCTATCAAGTTTAATCAAAGTCAATCAGTATAAATATTCTTTTTACAGAAGAAAAGGAAGAACAACGAATTACAATCATGCAGTAGACGAGCGGAAAAAAAATCCTTTTTTCCCCCTATATATGCAACAAAAATCACGAGCAATGATTCCTCAAAAGAAAAAATGCACTAAGGAATTAACGCTCTACGGATGTCAATATCAGAACAGAGAGGGTGGGGCGACTTACTGAGGGACTGGATCTGGTGACGATGACGGCGTTGTTCCATGGACGCAAGTCTGTTTCTCTGCGCTCTGTTCCTCTCCTGTCCCTGCCTCCGTATGGGATTTTTTTTTTTTTTGAGCGATCCGTATGGGAATTTATTTGGAAAATACCCAACGAAGCGTGAAAGAAAGGGATAGGGTTACCCATGTCGGAGCAGGCCGAGACGGGCCTTCAACGCCGTGGTACTAGGAGAAAATGTTTTGCCTGTGCTGGCGGAGCAGGCGGGGATTCTAGCGGATCGCGCTGCAGGCCGTGACACTTTACCAGATGTACAGGCGGACGGAAAATGGCTTGAAGCTGCACAAGGCTTTCGACCCAAGCCGGCCAGAAGCAGGCGCTGCCAAACGGATTCGGCCGGATCGTGCGCGTGCGGTGCTTTGGTCACAGTGTCAGTCTGTTTCAAGCAGCAGCTCTCAAATGGATGGACGAAACTGAAGAACAGGGTGGGGGCATTCCCATTACCTGGCGTAATTGTTTGAGATCGCAAATTCAAGTTCCAGCATTTTCGTCCAATAGGTTTAAGCAAGTCCCGCCCCCGAGTGTCATAGATACTGGTACTCGTTGATCGCACACGAGGTAACACGTTTTCCTCCCTTATCAGCTGCACAATGAGTCAAGGGAAAAGTCGCCAAAAAAGAAGTGTCAAGGGAAAAACAAATGAGGAAAGAAAGAAACGAATGTGAAACTGCCTCCGTCCCCTTGACTCATGCAGTAGCGAGAGACTCGTCGTCCTGTTTGCTTTGCTTGCCATTCTGGTTCTGCCCATGCACGTCCAGTCAATCACATCATCCATCATCTCATCTGCTGCTGAGACAAGGAGCAGACACAGTGCATCCTCCCCTGCTGCTGCTCTGCCCTCTTGCCTTTGTTGGACAAGCCGATGCCGCGGCAACAAGTCAACACCAAGAAATCTTTTGCGTGTCTGTCTGATGCAGGTATGTAATGTGAAGCTTTCCACAGCGTGCGATGCAGCGAACCAAACACGACGACAGATTCGGTACCGAGTGATACACGAATGGGTTCATACAAGCGTCCAAACACAGCCTAAAACAGAGGGAGTACTAGTAAAGATTCACCTCTTCCATTCTTGATCGGAAAAGAGAGGGGGGAAAAGCTAGCAGCAAAGATCAAGAATGGCTACTACTAACACCACCACCTCGCTGAGCATGGACCTCACCATCGACGTGGCGAACCAGCAGGTGCTGTTCGCGGAGGCAAGCAGGGACGTCGTCGACTACCTCCACTCCCTCCTCGGCAGCATGCCGGACGATTTCGCGGAGAACGCGACCTGGGACGGCTGCGTCGAGAACATCATCGACAGCGTGGAGGACCTCGACTTCCATGCCCGCCAGTCGCCGTCGCCGTCCGCGAAGCGCTTCTTCGAGTGCGGCTACAGGCGCGGCGCCGGCTGCTCCGGCTACGTGGCCGAGGCGCGCGGCGCGCGGTGCCCGTCCTGCGGCTGGGAGATGGCGGCGGAGGTGCCGCCTGACTCGCCGGCGGCCGGCACCTCCGGCGAGGTGGTGGTGTGCTTGGTCGACGACGACCTCACCTTGACGCCCGTGCCCGCGTCCAGGCTCGAGCATGCCCGGAGGATGGCCCTGATGATGACGGGCGTCGTCGTCTCCGCCACCGAGCTGGAGACGAGGACCGTGCCGCTCGGGTACGCGGAGGTGATCTCTATCTGGTCCCTCTTACACAGTACAGTGCTATGTGGAATTCTTGGTTTGTTTTGATGTGTAGTACTAGTATCGATGGTGAAGCGTGCACTGATCTGCTAATGTAATAAGCTGCAGGGTTTGGCTATTCTTGAGGCCTCGTTGCAGTCGGACACCGTCCTCACTGATGTGTTCCTCGGCAAGAAAGACTTCCCGTCGTGCAAGAAGGCCAAGCTTGGAGATTAAGTAGGACATTAGGTTGATCTGCCTATCTTAACTTGGTCGTTCTTTTGTGATGGCTCTATGTTTGTATGCGTGAGTATCTATTTTTGTTTGCTCCACCTCCAAGAGCGCGAAGTGGTTTTATTAGTTGTCCATGCTTAGTACTAGTTGTAGTACTCTGTTTCCACTTAACGTAGACAATGTCCTGACTGCCTATCGTAATGACATATATATACTGTAGTACTATTTGGCTGGAGATTGCGAAGGGTATCCCAAATGAAATCGAAAAACACTGCAAACGTAAAGGTCGTTGTAAGCAACTGCTGACGCGCGTGACTTTGCGCCCGCAACGCGCGATCCGGACATATCTGAGCCCTTTGCATGCACAACTGGTCTCTTCCAAGTTCCAACAATACGGGCAGGGGACAGTGCTTGTGTTGACGACCAAAATTGGCCGATGGAGAAATATGTGGGACTAAAAGGCCAAAATACCTCAGTATTCTGCAGCTTCTAGCGTGCATACATGTTTCTGCAGGTTATTAGCGTAATGAGATCAGTTTTGGCAGCGGATCTTGCACATCACGGTTGGGCATTCGAATCTTGCATTATTGTTTTCTCTGGATCTCCTCTTGCATTAGCAGGTCGATCTCGCGTGTCATAGATACTACTCGTAGATCGCACAAAGTGACTTGTTTTTTTTCCCCTTTGGAGCTAACATATGCACAGCGTGTAAAGACATAATTTCCAAAACAATGCAAAAGAGGGAAGAAGCGCACTAGCTGCAGTGCAAAAGAAGGAAGAAACACACGCACCGGATGCAATACAAAAGAGGGAAGAAAACACGCACCAGCTTCTGCAATGCAAAAGAGGGGAGAAAACAGGCACTAGCTGCATAGCACTGGCGAATCAAAAAGTGGCTCCATCCATTCCCTGTGAGTCAAGCCGCAGAGACTGGCCGTTTTGCTTCATTGCTTGCGCCGGTGCATCAGTGCATCACCAGCGCATCAGCACATCCGCGCATCGGCGCATGCATGTTTCATCGATCGATCAGATCATCTTTAGGTTATGTGCTTCTTTTCCTCCAGCAATGTTGTATGCTCCAAGACCAAGAGCGTAGCGATAAGCAATTCAGCTGCTTACCAGTAGCTCTAAGATTTGTACTTAAACGTAACATATATATCACGACCACCTAGCAAAGTCAAGTTGTTAATTATTGAGGAGTTTTACTGTCTAAAATAATGGCCATTAGTTTCTCAAAACTAATAGCCATTAGTTCAAGGGTAGTTTTGTAATTGCACTATTAATTAAGAATTTATTTTGTATGATAACAAAGAAAAACATTAACCCTACCCTACTAATAATAATAATAAACAAATTATTTACTAGCTTAATGAAATGACCGTGTGACTGAGGGGGGGGGGGGGGTGTGAATCGGTCCACACTATAGATTTTTCTCTTAACACAAAAGACCACTCAATTCCTAGCAAGTAGTTCTAGTGTAAGAACGAGACACACTAAGGAGAGTCCTTAATCTAGTGAACTAGTATGAGCAAAGAACTAACAACAAGAGAGCAAGCTAGTTCACTAGATAAGAGCAAACCTAAGTTACACTACAAACTAGACAAGCACAAGGAACTAGAGGATCCACTAGATCAAGCACACTAAGTAGAGTCCTTAGATCAACTAGCAACCAAGATATACAAGAGCAACACAAGCAAGCATGTATGATAGAGACAACTAGAGAGCAAAGAGAATAGGCCAAGGAAAACAACTAGAGCAACAAGGAAACGAGGCAATCTCAAGTACTACTAGCAAGTATAGTAAAGACGATAAGTAAGTGCAAGTAGTAAAGAGAAAGGGATAGAAAGGCTCATGATGTTTTCCGTGGTATCGGGAGGATGGCGCCTCCCCCTAGTCCACGTTGGGTCACTCCCGCCGGAGTCTTGACCCGTCCCTCCGCTCGATGGCGATCCCCTCTAAAGCATTCTTCACCCTCCAAGTGAAGACGCGGGCACGTCCCGCCGGCAACTCCGGATACTCCTCCGAGAGTAAGGATCCGCACGTGATGCGGTCCAAAGGGTGCTCTCTCCTTGTTGCTTCTTTCACACGGGAAGCACGAAGACCGTGTACAAACTTGTAGAGACTTCCACACACTTTGGTAAGCTCTCTACCAATGCCTAACTGGTCTAGGTCTTGCCATAGACCAAGAGTAACAGCCCTAGTTGATCCTCTCAAGTACTCACTAGCCTAGAGATCAAGGATGCACATGGTGTCACTCTTCTTAAGCACTTGGATCACTCAAATCCCTCAAAAGTGCTTCTTCTCCCTTCACTTGGCTTCTTGACAGCACCTCCCCTCCTTTGGACTGACCAAGAGCACCTCAAAGAGGCAGGCAACCAGCTATTTATAGCCTCAAGCCACGAAACTAGCCGTTGCAACTTTCTGCCCAGATTTCTCTGGTCACCGTATGATACGGTGACTAGAACCACCGTATCATACGATGACTATCCAACGGTCGACTGGGACTTCCTTTTCCTGAGTGAGGTACTGTCCTCTTAGTCACCGTATCATACGGTGACTAGCACCGTATCATACGGTGACTGCTTCATTCCAGCTTCAGCAAACTTCTCATTGTGCACTTCTCCTGAAAACCTTACGGTGACCCACCGTATCATACGGTGATCATCATACGGTGACTCTACCAGTGACTCTTCTTTCACTGGATTTTCTGCTCCATAGTCACCGTATTATACGCTGCTGTCACCGTATCATACGGTGACTCCACTTCATCTTCTCTTCGACTTCATCCAATTTTGCAGCTCCCCTGGAAACCATACGGTGACCCACCGTATCATACAGTGACTGTCCACCCTGCTTCACCCTCTGAGCTCTTCAGAACTGGATCTTCATGTTCCTGTAGTCATACGGTGACTACCACCGTATCATACGGTGGCTTTGCTCCTTCTTCTCCTCGAACTTGCCCAAAATGCAGTTCCCCTGGAAACCATACGGTGACCCACCGTATCATACGGTGACCATTATACGGTGACTCCTACCAGTGACTCTCCTTTCACTGGATTTCCTACCTGCAGTCACCGTATCATACGATGACTGGCACCGTATCATACGGTGGCTTCCCGTCAGCTGGAACTTGATCTTCTCCATTGATCCTCGCTTCCAACTCCTTCTTCCTTGGTTTCTGCACTCTTCCTCTGCAACCCTAGCGCCTGAGAAACACACCATGCATCCAAGATCTCTAAACTAGTGTTTACCGAAGAGTATCAACTCGAACCCTCTTGATAGTCCGGTGTTTCCTATGGACTCAAGCCTAACATCTAACCAAGACAACACTTGCTTGGATCTAGCATATCTTTAGCCTTGATCCATCTCCTCGACCGCGACTCTTTCAAGTCCGTCCATGAGTTGATGAGGCAACCAATCATCCTTGACTTGGGGTTTTAGGTTGGTTGTTGTAGTGCTCCCTCCAATGTGACCTACAAGATAATATACTCAAAGCACACGTTAGTCACATTTATGGTTCTCATCCAATCATCAAAACATTCATACCTTGGGGTTTCCAAACTCCAATGGTCATGAAGCTTACACTTAATACATGTCAAAGATTAATCATACTACTAATTTGATATTTTTATAAACACAAAACTATTTATTATAAGTTTGTCACTTTTATTTTTTCCAATATTACCCTAAATTTGATGAAATAATGGCCATTAGCAGCGAATTTTTGAGATGAGATCTACACCGTCGGATCAAACTAATGGCCATTAGTTTTAAAAAGCTAATGGCTATTATTTTGGACAGTAAAACTCCTCTTATTATAACTTCGCTAACTTCAAACAAATTCTAATCTTTACTTATTTGTGATCGGTATTTTTTCCCACACTTGTTGGCAACCAAAACTAGAAGACCGGATATGAACTACCTAAATGTTTCAGTCCCTTGTTTGGGTTTAGTTTATAAATGATAATTAGCTAAGAGTTCTTTTTTTATATAGAAAACATAGCTAATGTAATTTTTATGAACTTTTATTGCTAAAAGTCACATGCATGAGCATTATTTGTCTAAATAGCTCAACTATCAAGACAAGACGGGACAAGACATTTACTTTATGATGACACGAAAGCTCTTTGACCAACTTATTTTTTTTAAATGACTCACATGTCAATACAAGACAAGACAAGACATTTACTTTATGATAATATGAGAGCTCTTTGATCAAGAAGAAATCTTCATGCTAAGATGATAAAGACAAGAATAGATTATGTATGCACCCAAATCTGAAGAATATACAGTGTTGCATGTCTCAAAAGGCAAGAATAAAGCTATCTTGGAGCATCCAGCATCCAAGAAACAAGAGTGATATTTCAGTCTTATCTCTGGCTATGACTTCATTTTCTTTTTACCGAATGAAGGCTCGCCTTCGGAGATGGAGGAGGAGGACTCCGAAAAGCATCGGACATCGGAGCATGAACCCCTGAAGCGGCATCTGGAGGAGGGACAAGGCGGGCAGGCGAAGATTCTGCCGGATCGCGATGCATGCCTGCGTGCGTGAGCGCGACACGGCACTGCAGTTTGCATGGACCATGGTCATGCTTGTGTTGTGTCAACGTTTTCTTTCCCTTTACAAGGCGGTCGCGCGACGTGACCAGCCCTGCATGCGACGCGCAAGGCTTGGAAAGGCTCAAAAAGGGAGAGCAGGCGACAGCGACATGGGCGGATCGCGATTCGCAGGCACTGTGTGCTCGTGTCATGTTGGCGTGCGGTACATGCACATGTGGGCGGGCTCTGTTTGACTAGTGTCTCAGTGTTGTCTGCCTGCTACCACCCTGTTCGGCATGCTGCAGCTGCAGCTGTGGCTGCAGAAAAATAACTGGGAACACTGTAGCTGTTGCTGGAGAAATAACAGGAAACACTGTAGCTGTTGCAAAACTATATGTCGAAAATTCCAACTATGACCTTACCATACTTGTAACCTGAAGAAACATGTATGCACATTTGTATAAACTACATAATAACGAGTTTTAGTGCTAAATTGGATATTTTGGCCTTATTTCGTCATAGGCTCATTGCCCTTTTGTGTTGGAACTTGGAACTTGGGATAGACACTGTGCATGCAAAGGTTGGAGCAGGACGACCTGTGCTGAACGGAGCTGGCGGGTATTCCTAGCGGATCCATCGCTCGCCACATTTGACCTTTGAGGGTGCGTTCGGCGTTTCAGGCCTTAAAATTTAGAGGGGTCTAAACAAAAAGAATCTTGTTTTAAATAAAGTTTAATTACAAAACTAACTGTAGAATTTCCCTCTAAATCGCGAGACGAATTTAATGAGGGTAGGTAAGACATGATTAGACGATATTTACTGTAGTGTTACTGTAGTATCACTGTAGCAAAACATAGATTAATTAGGCTCATTAGATTCGTCTCGTAAAGATGTATCCATCTGTAAAAAGGTTTTGTCATTAGACTTTATTTAGTACTATTAAATAATAAGATTCTTTTTAGAGTTAAACTTTAGAGGGGTCTAAAGAGGACACCAAACGCGTCCCAAAAATGCCTAGAAGCCGCACAGGGCTTTCGACCGAAGCCAGATTGCCAGAAGCAGGCGCTGCCAACAGATTCGGGCGGATTGTTTCACTCTGTTTCAAGTAGCAGCTCTCATAGAATGGATCTTGAAGAACAGGGTGGGACAGTCAAATTACCTGGTGTAATTGTTTTACCTGGATCGCAAGTTACAGAATTTTCGTCCAATAGGTTGAAGCAAGTCTCGCATCCCGGTTGTCATAGTAGTAGATACTAGTAGCACTCGTTGATCGCGCACAAGGTAAACAAATGTGGGAAGAAACATACACTTACCAGCATTCCGAATGAAACTGCCTCCGTCCCCTTGACTCGTCCTGTTGGCCTTGCTTGCTCGGCTGCCTTTCTTTCTGCTTGCATGTCTGTTCTGACCATGCACGTCGGTCCACCCAATCACATCATCCATCAGTTCCACTGCTGCCGAGCCAGAGCCAATTTCAACACCAGAGTACGCTGCAGGTGCCGGAGCCAATTTCAACACCAGAGTACGCTGCAGGTTCGCGATCCTCGCTTTCAGCCTTGACGCCCAAAGTCAACACTGGGTGCGTTCGGCGCATCCCTCTTTAAAATTTAGAGAGGTCTAAACTAAAAGAATCTAGTACTAATAAAGTCTATTGATAAAACTTTTTTACAGATAGGTATATCTTTACGAGACGAATCTAATGAGGCTAATTAAGCTATGTTTTACTACAGTGATGCTACAGTAACCATCGTCTAATCACGGCTTAACTACCCTCATTAGATTCGTCTCGCGAATTAGAAGGGGTGTTCTACAGTTAGTTTTGTAATTAAACTTTATTTAAAACAAGATTGTTTTAGTTTAGACCTCTTTAAATTTTAGAGGGGCTTGCGCCGAACGCACCCATACTATCTACAGCGCCGCGTAGCACGGTACAGGATGAATCAATTTATAAGGAGCAGCCACAGTGTAGTGTAGCCTTCCGTACGTGCTGCTGCTCGGCCCTCTTCGATTCTTGTTGAGCAAGCCTATCCCGCGACCACAGCAAAGCTTCTGTCTCAGGAAACCGGGTGACCTTGAGGGAAACATGAAAAAAAAATACATTGATTTTCTAATATCTCTAGGCACGAATCTGTCCCAGTAGTGATGCTCTGTGATAACCCTTACTACTTGTGAGATCTCTACTGGATCTCTCTCTATATATACCTCAGCTATAAGACATGTACTACTTATTATTCGAGAAAAACAAAAAAGAGGAAAAAGGAGCTAGTAGCGAGGATCCAAAAATGGCCACTACCGAGACCACCTACACGGCAACCTGCACTGGCGTCGACACGGTCGAAGCGGACGACCGTGCGCACGCCGCCGTCGGTGGCCTCGGTCTCCTTCGTGGAGACGACGGCCAGGAGCGGCCGGGGCGCGACTTGGTCGATGTGGGCGTGCCAGGACCTGCACACGGCGCGGAAGCGGGAGATGGACCGGAGCGGCAGGCGGGCGAGGATTTCCAGGATCAGTTCAACGGGTAACTGCGCGGCTGCTTGTG
Organism: Eragrostis curvula; assembly: GCA_007726485.1. Taxonomy (NCBI): domain Eukaryota; kingdom Viridiplantae; phylum Streptophyta; class Magnoliopsida; order Poales; family Poaceae; genus Eragrostis; species Eragrostis curvula. The sequence continues at coordinate 28,526,430 of CM017443.1, forward strand.
GCGGCGGCTCCTCTTCCACTGCAACGGCCGCAGGAGGGATCACGATGATGTCCTCATCAAGTCGCCGTGATCTTCGTTTTGCACGGCGAGGACGCAAGTTGTTTTCGTAAGCCATCCGGTCTCTGATGACAACGGAGAAGATGCGCATTCATTGGGTGGTGAGTTATGTATCGAAATGATCAAAACAGTTCATATATGTCAACAATTGTGGAGGATATATAACAAAAAACAGACGTGAAATATAGTAGCTCTATTCCTTCCCCAGCTATTTTTAATTCCTTCAGTTATCGGGAGCTAATTTTCGTCCTGTTTCTGTACCATCTGCCGGCGTCCTGTTGCGAACACCCAACCTATCTGTTGTGCTAAATGGCTGTGTACAAATAACAAATCCAGACAAGTAGACAACCAAATGGAGGAACGATGCTATCACGAGCCGTTATCTCATGAAATATGAAGCAGAGTAGGATGCAGATGCACTCAAGAACAATGCTACTCCCGCGGGTTGGAAACTTGGGGAAGCAAGCAATACTGATAAAATTTAAAGAAGGGTTCACACTTCACCACGTGATTAAGAAGCAGTAATGATAACGAAGCAGGATTAACCTTCTTCATCAGAGGTATCAATGGATCATGTTGTTCCCATGGCAGACAACACCAGGGCTGGCCGTCGATTTCGGTCACGGGAAGCACCCGGGCTGCCGTGCCGAAGCTGATCTGGTCCTCAACGACTCTCTCCCTGTGGATCGTCAGGCGCCAACAGGTCGGCGAGAGCCTCAGCCGGCGCCAAGTATTCAGCCGTAAATCCAAAGGAGTCCATGCAAGCCTTCCTAATTTATCTCTAATCAACGCAAAGGAGTCCATGCTTGCCTGGAGATATGGATGGAAAGAAATTACCAAGCAAATAATATTTACTATTTTAGATTTTGTATCAGATTGCGAGGGTTTGTTTGAGTAGTTGCTACGTAATAACTAGAGTCGGTTTATTAGAGTACAGGTCCGTTTTGGAATATTTTATTCCACGGTGTGCATGTATGGCCTATATCATGTGTGCGGCAATGTAAAGGGAGATTTTGATTAATGAATTGAGAATGAATTGAGTTATGTCGTGATGGCTTTAGGGTAGATCCCTGTTATAGAGTTTGCAAGTTCTTGTTAAAAACTTGGCACCTACAAGTCGGCGAAGGCTTGTTTGTGAGCGCGGATTGGAACTTCAAATTCTTGGATCATGTTCTATTTTATTCGCAGGTCGTCTTTTGAGATTACACAACTACAGAAGTCTTCTATATAGCGGCGGACCAGCAAAACACGTAGCGGCGGCTTCAACAAGGACCGCCGCTAGAAAAATCCAGAATTGTAGCGGCGGTTTGTGTTACAAGCCGCCTCTAGAAAATTGTTTTTTGCGGCGTTTTAGTTTCTCTCCGCCACTTTTTGTCCCTCGCTAACCCTACGTTTTTAAGAACAACGATAATTTAAAAAAAGATAACCATTAATTTAAAGTACTTATTTACATAATTATCGGGATAAAACGTGATTAGTACGACATAAAACTTAATTATCGCGAATAAACACGATTAAGTAGTCCTATTAACTATATTTACAATAATAAAAAAAAGAAAACCAAAATATCCCCGGCGTCTTCACCGCCGGGGACGCTTCCCGCCGGCGGCACCGCCTCCGGCTCCAGCGTCCAAGGACGCATCCACTACGCCGGCGGCACCGCCACCGGCTCCGGCGTCCAAGGACACCATGGGGATGGCACCGCCTCCGGCTCCGGCAACAAATCCCCCCACGGGGCTGGCTGGACCTCCGGCAGCAACAGACCCCATCTGGCCGCCTCCGGCTTCGGGTCCACCTCCACCTCCACCTCCGCGTCGACGTCCACCACCGCGTCAACATCCACCGCATCGACGTCGACCGCCGCGTCGACGTCCACCTCCACCTCCACCTCCGCGACCCCCTCCCCTTCCGCCTCCGGGTCAACGACGCCGGAGTGGTTGACCCACGGTCACTGACGTGTGGGCCCTACTCTTATCTCGGTCCACATGTCAGTGACCTTCGTCTCTCTACGCGGCGGCATCCTCTCCGGCCCATCTACTCGGCCCAAATCCGGCCCATTATAATCGTATAAAAACCACCACCTCTCTCCCCCGAAACCCTAAACTCATTCTCTCCTTCTCCTTCTCCTCTCCTCACCTCTCCGCCCCCACCCCCCCCTTCTATCCGGCAGACTTGGAGGCACCTCTCGCCGGAGCTCGTGTGCGACTAGGTTGCGCGCGGCTCCGTCGAGGGGCTCCTCCGAGGTGCCATGTAGGGCACGGCGGCGCGGAGGCGGCCACCACGGCGGAGGGCGCGGCGCGGCGGCACCCACCACGGCATCCACCGCGGCGTTTCCCCACGGCGGCGCGGCGGAATGCACGGCGGCCGAGGCGGCGCAGCGGCACCCACGGCGGCGAGGCGGTGCGGCTAGGGTTTCGTGGCGGCTAGGGTTTCCGCGGGCTATTTTTTTATATTTTTTCAAAATATTATTAGCGGTGGGTAGGGGCTCCACCTGCCGCTGGAAATGAAACATTGTAGCGGCGGCCTATGGCATTATCCGCCGCTACAGATGATGTATGTAGCGGCGGTTGCCTGAGATCGCCGCTACAAGGTTCTTTTGTAGCGGCACTTGCGTAGCGGCGGACTGCTGGAACCGCCGCTATAGAGCGTTTTAGTCCGCCGCTGTAGTGCGTTAGTGTTGTTGTGTTAGTTGGCGAATATTTATCCCCGTTCTTGGTTTGCATCTTGCAAGTCAAGAATAATTATTTTGTTTGTTCATTCCACCGTGAAAGATCAGGCCATCCTACGTCGATCGGTCTCGCTACGAGGTTCGATCCTCATCATCTAGCGTCCAAACATCTCTACTACTTAAAAAGTCAGAAAGAGATCGTCTCCTCAATTTTTCGTTTTTCGTCCTGCCAAGATTTTGAATTCGTGTCGAATTCATCTCAAATCAAATGTCCGAGTTCTTCTTTGTTTGGTCTTATATAGATTAAACGGCATATATTGTTGAAGTAATGTTTGGTCTGGTGGTACAACTCTACCCTTGTTCCCAACAGGCCTGGGTTCGAATCTCGTATAGGCATCTTTTTTCCTTTTTTTTTTTTTTCTTCTGTTTTCTTTCCTTGTCCCTCTCTATTCCAAACTGCACGGAGAAACAAAATAGGAAGAAACGAGCACCCCGACTCCCGTTTTCGTCCCAGGAGGCACGATCCAACGACGCTTCCGGCTGCCGAACCCTATAGGGCAGGCTCGCAAGGAGAAGTGCACCGTCATCGTACATCGTCTGAGCTAGGCCTTGCATGGCTGCCGTCCGCCGAAGCGCTTCCGTGGACGGGGACCTCGCAGCGGCATCGGGGCAGAGGAGGCCGCCCTGGAATCGTGTTGGTTGATGATGAGGGATCTGAATCGATATGACGTTGACGAGGGTGCCTCGCTGTGTGGCACGACGCGGCTTGGTGCTGCAGCTGGCCTTCCGCGAAGGCCATGGTGCACCGCTGCTCAACGAGGTACGAGATTACATTCTCAGCACGCAAAGGTTTGCAATCGGCCAATGCTTTTGTTAATATTCAGATCGCTCATCTTTGCTGTCAACATAGAGCACACCAGTCTGATCGTTTGACTTAAAAACTAATCTTGCATGCACTGATCTCATGCTCACATCATCATGTCATCACATCACGAGCACATTAATCTTGCTGAGTTGTATGTATGACGTAGACTGTTCCGGCCTGTAAAAGGTATAGAAATACTGAAACTTTGAATTAACTGATGTTTATGTATGCTAAGCGTATTGTTCGTTCCAAGCAAATTATTCTGAAGTTTGGCTAACTTGAAATTTTCTGGTTTTCTGACATATTTTGATGGTACTTACATGTGAAAATGTGCTGAGATTATGTGTATAATTGGTAACTTTCACATCCTAAGCAACATGCATGTAAAAGGTAGAAAGAAGTTTGTTTTGCACTGATTTTGAAAACAAAAACATGCTTTCAGTTGGAGAATTGCATTTTGCGCCTAGACCTGGACCTCCTCGTGGTGCCGCGTCCTCCGGCCGAGCTGCAGCAGTTCGTCCATATGGCGGCAGAGACGGGGCTGCCCTGGAGCAGCTGGAGGAGGCAGGAGACGAAATTGTGAACACTGGACTCCGCTATACAACACTGATGAATCAAAGTTAGTCTATTAAGCAGATCAAAGTGTCAGCTCAGTTGTCCAGTTTTAGAATGCTTGGACGTTGAACTGTCGCTTCGTTTGATTGCTAATCTAGGAATATTTAGAGAAAAACAGAAACACCTCTCCTCAGTCCTCTCATACATGCAGTAGTTTTGTTGGTGTGATTTTGTTCCCGTTGCAACGCACGGGCAAATTGCTAGTTGTATAAAAAGCGACATATTAAAACGCTACTAAATGACGTATAGGGGGCAAGTGCACCCCCCCCCCCCCCCCCCTCCACCCACTATCGGAAAAAGGGAAGAATTTTTTTTACAAATAACATAATGGAATTTCTCAACCAAATGAAACACAAAACAAAAATGAATTATGTACATATATAAAGCCAAAAAAAAAATAAATTGCCTTATCCTCCCACAAATCATCATTTATTTGTGTGTCTTGTGTTCTATGTTTATTTGTTTCGTGAAAGAAACCGTGTTCCAAACATCATCATTAACTGGCCTTAGAAACACAAGACACGACAAAGAATCACCATTCCATTATCAGAAAAAACTAGAAACCGGCACCGTTTTTAAGTTCATATGGGCTGCAAAGTTCAACAAGAAAAACAAATGGGCCCAAGTTATTATTTCGGATGGACACAACAATATGCATTTAGATGGACACAACAATAGTGAAAGGGGTCTTGGCCTAGTGGTTAAGGCGTCCGAGTAGCATCTTTGAGATCCTGGGTTCAACTCCCTGTGGGAGCTAATTTTCTAGGATTTAACGGTATTTGTGCATCTGATTTTACTTGACGACGCAGGAGGGAGTTATGAAGAAAAAGAGATATGTTGGCAAACTGGGCTCGAGAGCCCAATAACATATCAGCAGGCCGGGATGTGATCGTTTATTCTGGCCCGGCAATGGCGACGGAAACACGCGGGATTTCTCGAGATGCAGAGCGTTTTCTTTCCCTCAACTCGCAATCGGATTGGATTCGTCGGCCTGACGCATTATTCAGCCGTATCGTGTTCTCTACTATACAAATTCGTCGGCTACCGGCGTTTGCATGTGTGGCAAGTGTCATGGCGAGGCAAGCTCGTGAATGTAAATTGTCAAAGCATCTCCGACCCCGACCACCAGATCATCACTCTCCGAACTCCGTCGCCCCCATATAATCCGGTCAAAGATCACCGTGCACGCGCGCACGTACGCAGCATCAATGCCAAGCTCCAACTGCCTCCGTCCTCTGACCGCCGTCTCCATCGATCGTCGTATCGGCACAAAGGCGACGCACCTTTCCTTCGTCTGTTGTTGGCTTCTTCCTCCTCCCTTCCCGTTCCGTGCTGTTTTCTCTTCGCATGCGCATCTTATAGTACAATGATCTTTACCTAATCGATCGGCAGCTGCGACCACGGAACCAACAGCCGGAGAAGAAAGAAAAAGGCGATGGTCCCCTACGTCGCCGATACTAGTAGAGGCTATTCTACAGTCTTCGCTCCCTCGCGTTGGTCGTGGCATTCCGATGGAGCAAAGCTTTACAGCGCATCCGCCATGTGCAGAATGCGCCATTGGCGCCGAGCACTGAAGATGCCAAGGAAAGTGAAGATCGCATTCTGCCATCTGGCTGCCTTGCGCTGACACTACTCCCCGATTTCGAAAATAGAAAAGAAATGCCGGGTGTTCGTTTCCACCTCTCTAAATTTAACCTCTAAAATGAAAGAGAATCTTATTATTTAAGAGTATTAAATAAAATTTAAAGACAAAACCTTTTTAACAGATGAATGCTCATTTCGAGACGAATCTAATGAGCCTAATTAATTTATGTTTTGTTACAGTAATGCTACAGTAACTATTATCTAATCACGGCTTAATTTTGATATTAGTTTTGTAATTAAACTTTATTTAATACTTCTAAATAACAAAATTCTCTTTAATGTGACATTTCTAAAATTTAGACCCTGGAAACAAACACAGAGTCCGATCCACACGGCTTTCCGCTCCACCGCTCTTCTGCCCGCCGGACCATGCAAACCTCTGCAAGCAATGCAGCAGGCGTGCAGGATCAGTTGCTGGTCAAAGCAAGCAAGCAAGGCATTCGGCCGGTGACGTTCCCAGAGCAAGTTGAAGATATATGCTGCATGCCAGCGCGCAGCTTTCGAACATGCGTGATGTTTCTGTGCCCGCATTCGCATTTGGAAATCCGCCGGAGATTTCAAGCCCAAAAGCGTCCTCAATAGCTAACTCTTAGCTGCCTCTTAGAATTGTTTATTTGACAAAAAAAAAAAAGAATGTTGCTAACTCTTTTTCAAAAGATAGTCTCTAAGCAAAATAAGAAAATAAAACATGGGACTCATCTCTCATTTATTCTCTCTAAGAAGTGGCTGCTGCCTCTTAGCTAACTCTACTATTGGAGACGCTCTAAGGGCTAAGCAACCGCAGTTGAATCGGCCTAACAACATCGTCGCCTGAATTGCCACGAAATGAAACTGCTTCTGGAATCGACAGCATGCACGTGGCTGCTTGGATTCTTTGTTTGACGAGCCTGCGTCCGCATGCCTGAATCCTGGCCTAATTAGCGTATTATACACGTACCGGTTCGAATTGTTAACTGTAAAGAAAGATGCAAATTTTGCGTTTGTCAGGAGGCCGCCAAACCCGGTCAGAGTCACAGATTCCCAACCCGGTCAGAGTCACAGAGATTCCCTCGGCTACCGTATAATTTTCAGGTAGAGGAATCTCAATGGTTAACACTTAGTAATGCGGCAAACATATGCTTCTGATTGAATCTTATGGCTGTTTCAAGGTTCTCGTTGGTCTGAAAATCTTGGTGTTTTCCATGGCTTCCATCATCTCTGTTCTGAATGAATCTTGCTTTGTTCTTAACAATGCGCACCTTTATAACATCGGCAAGCGTGTTATATTGCTACAACATATCAGCAAAACACGCTAACAAATCTTTCTCTTGTACGTGAGCAGCAAAAGCCAGTCTTAAGCTATGTAGAGTGCAGAGAAAAAGGCAAATATTAGTTATTAGCTACGTGTCACACCTCTTTTGGAACAGAGTATGAACGTTCATAGTCGAAACATGAGCATGATACTGAATGCAGAATGGGCTGTTTCTGATCCAGCTTCTCTGATCCATAGAACACGCTAATGTTCATTGACTAAAGTTGCTAAACTAGCTTGGGACCATACTGTGATATGAAAGTGCTACGGTAACTACAACTGTGAATTTGAAAATCATGAACATGATGTAGTCAGGAAATCCAAGGTTTTCTGGGGACAAATGAAGTTGGCAAACTGCAGTGCGTTCTCTTTTTCACGAAGAAATAATGTTTTCCCTTTAGAAACAATGGATGTTTGTCCCTTGTGCTCACGTTCAGGAGTCAAACCTAGATCACAGGCAGCACAGTCCTTCGACGTGAACATTTGTCATAATAAGAAATGAAGAAAACGAATATATGCATGAAAATTGGCAAACACACGCTTCTGTCTTGATTTTTGCTTATGCTGCTACAAAGAAACATTTCTTTAGATACCATACGTAATATGATTACCGCATTGACCAAATATGCTCTGTTGCTTGTCTCTAAACTGCATATTTTCTGTCAATCTCATTGTATCTTGGACGATTGAAATAAGCTAGGCTGCAAAATCTTGTGTTGCCCTCTTTTTAAGATATATACTTTCTCAACATCCATATATTCGTCTGCGAACCAAGAGAAAGATGTGTGGAGCGCATCGCCGGGCAAAAGGCTAAGAAAGGTCTTGAAGCCAACGAATGATCCTCTGCTGGTGACTTATTATAGCAAACTTTAGAAAATTGTCCCCAAGAAGTTCATTAGTTTTTGGTCCAGTGGAAGACAAAAATTTGCAAGTTGAGGAAACGCCTGATATTCTCTATTTTAACTGATTCTTTTTCATTCTGGAATTAGCCTTGCCACAAAGAAAACTTTCTAAGCATTGTGCTATCAGAAATGCTATACATACGACGCAAATGTTCGACTCCGTTTTCTGACTCCATCAAGTGATGCACGATGATTCACGGTGTTAATGAGTCGCCTCAATGCAAGGGCCAGCAACAAGGGATGGCATCACGCCATGAGCAGTCGTACGACTCAGTCGGACGTTTGCGTCGGATGTGAAGCAATGTCGTTATGCTATCTATCTACCATATTTTTATAATTACATTTTTTCCATAATCCGAAAAAATAACTGCACACAAATGGTGAAACTCTATAAAAACCTTCCATTGTATTATTAGAAACTATATATATTGGAATTTTAGCCTAAATTAACCTATAATTTTCAAAGAATTCTGACATTCAATAATATTGAATTAGAATATAGTTATGTCTATACTGTTATTTATTTTCCTAGATAGGGACTATGTTCAAAAGTTATGAGACATATCTAGTTGATGTGTATGCCAAGTGGACATGCAGTTTCCAAAGCCTTCGTCTAAAATAACATATAGGTCATTTGCATTTTCTAAGATCACAATATGCTGCTGAAAACATGAATTTCCATTTGATGTATCTAATATACGATCAATAATTTTTCCCAAATCATCTATACACTTTTTTTATTCACTTTTTCACATACATAAGAATTGGTAAAATAGTTCCAAAAGGACATCAAACATTCTGAAACACACAACATCTATTATAAGGTTCCCAAATATTCTTGATTGGGCAGAAAGTATTTCTTCTATTAAATGTTAGTACTCAATGTCACATCATCATTTTGTTTTGCCAATATATTGGCCCATAATTCGTGCTAACAATGGCTAGGAGTTCTTGAACAATCCATTGTGCTTTCATTGGTCAGAAATGCAATTATTGAGAGGGGGGGGGGGGGGGGGGGGGAAGGAGCAAGATAGCGAGCAAGATATGAGTATGCTATTACAGCAACCTGATATTTATTTGGAGTATCAAAATGATGGTTTTGATGATGCTTAATTCTTTTGGGATGAAAACAAGCATATATCCACCAATCAGTATCGTAGCAGTCTTTTGAGATATAGAAAATATAAAAGATGGCAAACACGATTGATTTAACTAAGCTAAATGTATGCATAGTGCATAGAACACCGCGGAATATTTGGAGATATTTCTATGTAAGCATGGGCCTCTGTGCTACTTTAAAAGGAATTTTGATTGAAAATACACGAATCCATTCTATGGAAAATAACATGAAAGTGCAACTTGGATTATTTGATATCTTGATGGATTTTTTCAGGTCTAGAATTTTGTCTAAATTTTATAGGAATTATATTAGTAGTAATTTAACAATACAATAGAAATATATAATAGTTCACTTGAGTTTAATGCAACTTCCCTTAGTCTCACACCTTAATCCACAATTATTGCATTTCTCTCTTATTTAGTATGTCATATGTTCGTGATCGATTTCCATGTTAGTGAGTGAGTGGATATTTAGTTTGATGGAAAGTCAGTTTCTTAGTATTATTGTGATAAAAAAATGGTTCAATAAAATATATCAATTTAAATTAGATTCCAGGTCCTATTATTGTCCAAAGCATCATTTGATGCATATCGTTTGTTGCGCGAAGTTGGAAACATAGTTTCCACATAGTGGGAGATTGCAAACGTTAATTGGTTAGGTGTGAGCATAAAATTTAACAATTTTAAGATCCAAATATTCAATACATATTTTGAAAAGACAACTTAAAGTTGAAATATAGCAACTGTCAATTGAATATTGAAACTTGAAATCCGTTCAAGTTATGTAATGAGTTGGAAATGCAATATATTTAGTGTTAGGAACTCGAGGATACTGAAAAGTATATTTTCATATATGGTTCATATCTTAATCTTCAACTGTGGGAGCCTAAAGCTCACCACAGCGTTTTGACCTCCCGTGTCTTTGTCTGTGGCCAACGCGTGTCGTTTGCATTGTGACTCTCTCACCGTTTGCTTTTCATGTGCGCTGGGTGTCGTCCACTTCCCTGGGCTGGGCCACTTGCCATGTGCGTGGGCCCACATTCGATGGTTTCCAGCCATGATTTTGCTGCTCGCCCGTCAGGCCACGCGTTCCCATCTACCTTGACGTTCCTCTCCCTCCCCCGAAGCAAGGCAGCACCGAACGCCCGACTCGGCGACGTGAAGCCGCGAGGAGGCGACGCGGTGGGCTGCCGTGCCCGTCTGCCATGGTGCACGCCTGCACGGGAACTCCGTTGCCTCCTCTGTTTCACGTGGCTCGCGGTCGTCGCAGCGTGCTCCGCCGATTCCCGCTGGCCGGGCGGGATGGCCCGGACGACGTCCTCGCACGGCCGAAGCAGAAGGGGCCGGGCAAGCGGTTACCTCGGACATGGAAAGGAGGGCGAGCACGGACATAGCGAAACAGGCTACCGAGGCGGCGTCCACCCGAGGCAATCGGCTCGTGCACCAGGCCCAGGTGGCGAATGGAGAAGCTTCGTGCGCGCGCCCACGACGAAGCCAGTTCTGGCGACCAGACGACGTGCAGGTGACGCTGCGGCGGCGTGTTAGCGCGATGCCAGTCGCTATGCCAGACGACGCCCCCGGACCGCACCTGGGGCGGCGGTCGAGTTGGGCTGCGTTGAGCGCTCACGCGCCGGTCTGGAGCGTCTGGGCGAGGCTGTGGTCTCCTGCGGCTGAGACAGCAGATGAGCGAGCGAGAAAGGCTCCTGGAGAGAGAGAAGACGAGTTTAATATGGTGGGCTCGAGGAACGTGGTGACGGGTTACGGCCGCGTGTCCTGGCCTGCTGCCAGCTGCTGCCGTACATGTGCGAGGAGGAGGACTGGAGGAGGACAGCAAAATTCGAAGAGAGAGAGCGAGGGAGTAGAAGCTGGCCATCGTGCCCCTGGATGCGGTGCATGCTGTCTGCAGCGACGTTTTTGATTTGCCAGCTTGCTGGAGGCGGCGGACGGGCGGAGCAGCATGGCCGCGTGTCCCATTCATGCACGCGTTCTTCCCAGGGCGTGAGACGAGGTGCAGTGGGAGTCAGGGAGTGGGATCACGAGTTGATGTTTATCTCCACCGTGCTTTACATCCTGCCATCTTCAACACAGCAGCGCGGCAATGGGTAGGGCCGGTCCTGAGACTTTGGTGGCCTGGGGCGAAACAAAAATCGGGGGGCCTTCAATATAAAAATAAAGCTATCATGGACACCCTCATCTTCTAAAAATCATTATCAAAGAGGCAGTATAAGTGAATATTTACTAAAGTCATTTAATTTATGTCCAACAAAAATTAGAATAGAAGAATATGTTTTTGTTGTTTAATTGTGTATATTCAGTTTAAATAAGTCAAGGTTACAACAATTTAGTGAACACGACTTGAATTGCACGATTTGCAATATATGGCAATGAATGCAATGCTTGTACAGACAAGTAGTTTAGGATAAAATTGACCACATTAACATGACAATATTCTGCATCAAAATTATTCAGTTCGTGTATTTATAACAAAAATATGATTACTCTGTTTGCATTGTTTCTTACTCTTCTTTTTCCAATCTTGGTGAAGTCAACATTGTGCAAGTCATGGATAAATCAGTAATCTCCATTGAAATCAAGGCCTGTTCACAATCATTAACGAAAAGGAAAACTATGATGTGTGGTGAATAGAAAACTAACCCTAGGAAATCAGAAAAACTTGGACCTATGCATATATAACTGGCCGGCCGCTGACCTTAGATCTGCTGGCTCATACGCACACATGCAGAGATGTGCTGCAGACCACTGCGTCAAGAATACTGGCCGCCAGACATTGTTGGTCGCTGAAGCCTGCTGATGGACGGCCAGTGTCGATGGAGAGTCGATCAGGAGGAGATGATGCTTGCGCAAGCGCAACGGAGACGGCGGCGACGGAAGACGTATGTATTTCGTCTGGCTGCTTGCGCGAATGAAAACATTCTAGTAATTTGGGCCTGTAGAGTATATGCATAGTACGTAGGAGGGCCCCCTCAGTTTTGGGGGCCCAGGGCGGCCGCCCCGCTGGCCCCCCTCCAGGGCCGGGCCTGGCAATGGGTCCGTGACCACCAGGTAGCAAACATTAGACAAACGAATCAACTTCCATGCGCGGCGGAGCGCGCCATCAATCCTAGTAAACATCCAACTCAGAATAAAAAGCATTGTAGTAGCATCTTTTAAAGGGAATCAAACATAAAAGGTTGAAACTGAAAGTAACAGAATATGAGCTGCATGAATTTCTATATGCATGCACAATCAAGCAAATGGTGTACTAATCATAAGATACCGTCATAAAGTATATTGCTGAAATCTTAAGCAATACATGACGCAAATAAACCAAACTGACTTAAGTGAGAAGGTATTTACATATTATATACAATAGCTCCCACTAGCATGCCTCAAAAAGGGAAGAACAAACCTAGTGCAGTGGCACATGAAAAAAATTATGCCACCAAACCATTAATTGAATAACATGACATGTTTGCATGTTCCGGATATTTTTCCTTCTGGCTATTTGTATATCATCAATGTATCTGCTGCATCACATATGCATCTTCTTATCAATCACAGGAACAGCAGTAATACTATTTATTGCCACAATGACAATCATCCGTGATTCTCTATACAACAATCATATATGCCATTTTTTAGCTGTTTATATTATTATCTTTTACTTAGTCACAGAGGTATATCCTCTATATACAGCTAGATTTGACCTCTCTACGTACTGATCTAAAATTAATAATATACTATCTTATACTCTTCTAATACACACTGTTAAGGCACTGGCTGAGAGGTGGCCTAGTTATGGCTTTGCACGTTTTAGTAAGCCTAGAACATGGGGTTAGCAACCATATTGTCCTGGCAGATACTACTAGAGATATGGAGACAGTGAAAAGCCAGAAGCTTTAACTCAAAGAGAAGCTGAACAAGGTATCGAATGCAATTGGCCTTTTAGAAAGATATTAAAAATAATGCATCAATTGAAGGAAGATAAGATTAGTTTTAATATTGTCTTGGTTCTAAAAAAGTGTTAATAGTGTTCGGGTACTATTTCTTTGGCTGCTAGTTTAATCAGAAATGTAATCTTATATGATCATCCTTAGCAGATTTTCTAAGGTACAATTATTAAATTTTGTGTTATAACATAATTCCGAAAAGGAGAAATAATGCGGATCTGATCAGTTGTACTTAATAGCATCTCAAATATATTCTCGTTAAAAAAACAATAGCGACACCTGAAGCTACCAAAGTTGTCTGACTGCTAGATATATTCTTAAGTATGTATAAATACTTGAGATGCGTAGTGGATATGTAGTCCTTAAAAATCACTTGAACTCCATCTTTTTAGTGAACTCTGGTAGCAATAAACTGTCCTTAATTAGCTGTGGCTATTTGCTAATTGCTAATTTTCAGGTATATGATCTGATGAGATATCAAAACATATAATATATCTAGATCTTATACTTTCAAAATGATTTGAACATTTCTTCTACACTGGCTTGTACAGATAGCATGTACTAGCTAGAAGAGAGACACAAGAGGCATAAAGCTTATGTATAGTTCATAAAAAGGAGTATGTACTTTGCCAGCAGATCACCTTGACTTTCCATATCACCCAATCATAAACTCCAGTCACCTCGCATAACTTTCTCGCACCATATATAGCCATCTGATCATCAGCTTTCTATCTCTTCGTCCCTTACTTTTCTATCCCTTAATCTCTCCTTTTCCCCTGGTTAACGACACTAATCAACACGCTAACGACGCGTGCCTGCCCTTGCCTCGCCCGACATTCTCAGGTCGCTGCCGCCAACATCAAATCCATGGACGCGTCACTCGCTGCAACCCTGCATTATTGATCAAATCTCTAGCTTTCCGGTTCGGTTGCTTGTTTTGATGGTCAGCTTGAGTAGAAAATGAGGTGGACTGTGTTGCAGTCTTGCAGACCCAACACTAGGCTCGCTTTTTATCCTTAAAGACTTCAAGTGACAGTAATTTCTTTTTTTATGGTCTAGCAGGAGTTTTCAGGAAGCTTCTATTATATATTATTTTTTAAAAAATTACCTGCTTTCTCTGTAGCCTGCATGGGAAGCTAGGTCAAGAGATGCGCGTATACATTCCATGAGAGAAATGAGGAGGTTGAAATTTGTAAGAAACGTCTACCTGTTAGGTAACTGTTTTTTTTCTTCTTATTTCTATGGAACATGTATGATTGGCTATGTAAAGGTGAAAGCAATAAACCAGAAAGTGTCAAGCACAGAAACCATAGAGCTACTCTGAGTTTCATTTTTATTAAATAAGGTGTCATGTAAGCAATTTTGATGATGTGGGGAAAGTAGATTAATGAGGCGACAAATGAAAAGAGTTTCATCTAGATAAAACCACGTGTGCTGGTTTTGTTTCCCCTTATTCTGATCGGAAGGCTATTGGTTTGAGCCAGGACCATCTTATGCCATACAAATATATAGGTAGAACCACAAGGATAAATGGGAGGAGCTTTGTGAATCTCTCTTCTTTAAGAACCGTAATACCGTCGCAGTACAGGACACCAAGACTAGTCTTCAATGATATGTTTCTCCATACATGAGGGATTTGGCGTATTTCAGAGAAACTATTTTTTTTCCAATGGGCTGCAAAACATTTTCCAAAACCACCTATTTTTGAGGTTTCCCTTTGTTCCAAGGAAGAAAGAAAAAGGAACAAGGCACTAGAACCACCCCAGCTCAGGCAGGGCCTAGGACACAAAAATATTATCATGCACATGTTCCTGTGCCTCGGACCTCAATGAGTCGAGGCAAACATATACAAGCTTCATTTTGCCGTTGCAAATGGCATTCCGCCATGCACACGCACACAGAATACCTCTGTCGACAGCGAGGCGCCAGTGGTAACTTCGTCAATCTGAAGGATTTGCCGGTTCAATCTTCGAAGATGCTCATAGGGGTAGGGTTTGCGTATGTGCGCTCATAGGGGTGAGTGTGCGTGCGTTGTGAGTGTCTGAGTTGTACTGTGTAATCTCAAAAAAAAAAAGAATACCTCCGTCGACGGATGTGGATAAAAGCGACACGCATTTCTTCGTTCGTTTCCTCTTGCTCCCGGCCGGTTTCGTGTTGTTTCTGTTTCCATCTTATACATGACTTTACCCTAATTGGCAGCGGCGACCACGGAAACGAGAAAAGGTAGCAACCCTCATGGCATCCCGATCGAGCAAACTTTACAGCGCATCCAACATGTGCAGAATGCGCCATTTTTGGCACACGAAGAAAAATGAGGATCACATTCTGCCACCTCTCTGCCTTACACCGTACGTACCGATGTTGGTCGTAAACATCATTCCCTTCCAAAAACAAATATTACTTGTAGTACTATGGCACATTCGGTCGTAGATGCACACGGCTTTCTGCTCCATCGCTCTGCTGAACAAGACTGATCGAGAACATGCAAGCGTGCGGTTTTAGATGTGCTGGTCAAAATCAAGCTTCAGCCGCTGATCGGCGCTTCCTGAAGAAAAGATGCCGCATTTGCACGCGTACACATGTGATGCTTGTTCCGCCTCCGCATCCGTCTCCCACCGCCCAAGATTCCATGCCGCCACGAACTGTTTCTGGAATAAATCACATGGATGCTACGATATTTTGTTTGACGAGAGCTAACATGCACACACCAGAAGTTCGAATTGCTCAACTGAATGAAAGAGGGATGCAAATTCCGAGGCTACTACGTACCCCTCTTTCTAAAAGAAGAATCTCGATTCTACAATATTCTAAGCGCTAACATGCATAGGCCAATGAACATATGCTTCTGTTCTGAATTACCAGTTCATCTGAAGAATCTTGCCGTTTTTCCTATGGCTTCCGGCATCTCTGTCCTCAATAAATCTTGCTTTGTCCGTATACGATGCGTGAGGTTACAACCATTAGAACATTGGCAGGTGCGTTGATTGCCACAAAATATCAGCAATTGATATCAAACTCGAGCAACCAAAAGTTAATATATGATCCTATGGGCTGCCAAAGAGACTGAGCAAACATCGTAGGTACTACGTATATTATCTGTCACAGCTTTTCTGGGACAAAGCATGTACTTCCATAGACTACAATACGCATGATACTCAATGCAGGACTAATGAACTGTTTGTGATCGAAGTTCTCCTGATACTTGGTCAAAAGGTTTAGGCCAGGAACATGCTATATGGTTGCACTATGTTCTTAACTAAAGCTGCTAAACCAGCTGCTTGGGACCAGGTTGACGCCATGTATGAAATGGTAATTACTACATTTAACACCGAGTACCATATAGGGGGTAAACGTTGATGTAGTCAGGAAATCCAGGGTTTGGGGGTAACAACTTAAGTTGGTCAACCGGGACGCATTGTTATCATGAAGAGGCAATTCTGTGACATTTACTACAACTTTTTGTTCTTAGTGATGTTTGTCGTTTGTTCTCACACTCGGGCATCAAACCTAAATTGCGGTCGGTGCACTCCTGTGACTTCAACATTTGCTAATATATGGACCAAAAGAAATAGAATATATGCATGACAAGACACTTCTGCTGTTCAGCAGTTTTTTTGGGGGGAACGCATTTGACTTTTGCTGTTAGACAAGACACTTCTATAGATACCACACGTAATAAGATTTATCACACTGATCAAATATGCTGATTTATGTGATGTTAGTCCAGTACACAGTCTCTAGAATATTTTTCTGTCTATATCACGATATTTTTTTTTGAGAATGTCTATATCACGATATCTAGGATGATTTAAAATAACATATGCCAAAAAATCTCCTATATGTCACGGCCTTTGCAAGATCTTGTGTCGATCCCATGCAAAACTCTATTTTCTTCACCGCCATATATTCGTCTAATGGCAAAGGGAACATATGCGGAGCACAAATGTAGATTTGATAGAAAGCTTCTCCATTCAAAAGGTTAGGGATGGTCTTCCCAGCAAATGGGTGATCCCCTGTTAGATGAGCTATTACTTTAGTCTGTACAAATTTTCCCCAAGAAGTTCACAAGCAATTTTTGGTCCAATGGAAAGATATACCAAGTTAACAAACTGTCGACAGGTGTTGCCAGATCCTTCTAGTTTTCTTCATTCCCAATTTAACCTTGCAAGGATTAAAACTTTCTTCCCGGAATTAGTATTGTGACAGCTGCAAAATGTTGTACGAAATATTGCAAAATGATGCTTGGGAGCTTATTAACACCTAATCAACAGTCGGCTTACCAAAGCCTCCACCCATATGATCGATAGTTTTTTTTTTTTGCATGTTTTTAGTTAATATAGATGCTCAAGAAACTAGTGAACTTATGTCATATGTCGTCTTGTTGAATAGCATCATCTGTCACTAGTTTTTTTTCTCAAAATATATCTGCCCTTACTTTTCATTCACTTTCTCACGTGCATACAATTTCTGTAAAATAATTGTCAAAAGCACCGCACACTATAAAAGAAATAATAAGATTCCCAAGTCTGCACCATCACCATTATAATGTTTCCAAGCTCCTAATTGCGTGGAAGCATTTCTCCTACTCAAAATGTGTTAGCAACAATGTGCCATTTCAGCCAATAATTTTGCTGCCTCTGGCACATCATTTGTGCTAAGAATGGCTAGGAGTTCTTTTTTTTTTTGAGAGAGAGAATGGCTAGGAGTTCTTGAAGAGTCCATGTTGTGCATTCATTAGTCAGAAATGCGTGCAGTTATATATTGAGCCAAAAGGAGGAACTTAATGATTGAATCACTTGGATGGATATGATATTGCAACAAGAGGAAAATTATTTAGTGTACCATAATGATGATATTATGATTCTTCTGGGATTAAGGGCGTACATGAATCAGTCAATAAAATTTTTTCTTCAAATAAAAACTATAAAGGTATCATCTGCACAACTGAATTCATGAAGCTCAAGCACAATTAATGTATAGAAACCAGGGATAACCTTCAAAGGTTCCTAAAACAAGTGGACTCTACGGAAGAAGGATAACTTTGGAGTAATAGACAATACATTTTCTCTATATCTTGAATGAATTGTGATTAGAGGCTTAATATCATAATACCACAGATTATGTTGAGAGATTCAATGCAACTATCTCATATTTTTATCTCTTGCTACACCCAAAATTCTTGTTGTTTTTTTCTACCCGTTGTAGATGTTTCCTGTGATTAAATTTTTACATGATTTCAGCATGCATAACACTGAAAAGCTACCATTCTCCATTCCAAACAAGCAGGTATGCCCGTCTGATCTTAACATTAAGATAGGAGTTGTGAAAACTAGATGTGGTGATTTTGTTAGTCATGGAATAATTTACATTTTTTTCATTATAGAAAGTTTTACAAATACATTGTGACAAAGTTAGTTGTCAAAGTGCCAGTTCATTTGTGATATCGATCAACATCCAGAGTTTCAATTGGTGCACATTTCCATTCATCGGCTGCGAAGGTCAAAAGATAACTAGACTGTGGGTGACTTTGAACACTTATAAATATGTGTCATTTTAGCATGCCAAACTTATAAATTTGGTTCAAAGTTTTTACTTAATATTTTTAACAAACAGCTTCAATTTAAAATGTAACACCAATAATCAGAGTTCAATTCAATTGCACGAAGATTCAAATTTTTAAGATATGTACTGGCTAGGATATCTTGATAATGCTCTCACATCATATTAATAATGCTCATTTATAATTTAAAAGAACTGTAAGAATATTTTCTGCAATCCTATCCCTAATTTTGTGTTCGATGGCATTCATTTATGTCATCTGTAATACTCACCTACATTTCAGTTTGCGCTATTTTTCTCCATATGTGTATTTGTACAAAATGAAAAACAATGTATTCATGTGAAACTGCTTCATATGAAAAATGTGAAGTTTGATAAGAAATATAAAGAGAAATTCTATGGTGTTTGGAGTTAATTATAACCGTTCGTTTAGTTAGATCTAATGGTTAGAAATAGGGAGGAACCTAGTAAAAGGAACCATGAGTTGTGGACCAGTACCAAAAGTCGGTGGGCCCGGTGCTAAATTTTTTTCTTTCTTCCTAATTAAACAGGGGGTAGTTTAGTATTTTCATGTGTCATGTACAGTAGAGGCATGGCATGGCATCGAGCGACAAGAACAATGACTACAACAACAATGAGTCCATGACGAATCGGAAGGGACTGCGCGGATGCGGTGTTTGGCTCCTTTGCAAGAGGATCTTTGGACCAGTTCAACATATTGACCTTCTTTATTAGAAGCCGTCGTAGGGAATCCGATCCCTAATCCTAGCCTGCCATGGGACCCGTCGCCGTAGAAACGCCATGCAAAGGACTCCTAACTGGGAGCTGTTCGATCCATCGATTGCGTAGCACTTTCTTTCCCGACGACCTCAAATGCAAACCGTTTGCAAAGGTACAGGTGACATCACGATGGCGGCAGGCGGACTGACGAGGTGTGAGTTCGTGGGGAAACGGCGGCGGTCGAACGACACGGCGACAGTGGCACTGGGCGACACGAACGCCCGGTCGCGTTCTGGCTCGCCTTGCACAGAAGCTTGGGTGAGCTCTTTGGAATCAGGCCACCGGCTCACCTCTGCGTTCCTGCTCTAGCTACTACATCAAACAGAACAGTTCTACGGCGGCGCGCGGGGCAAGATTGGCCTCGGCAAAAAGGGAAGAAAAAAAAAGAGGACATGAAAGAATCGTGAGGAAACAGTCAATACATTTAAGAGAAATTGCCAGATGGAATTGCAAACACCCTCCACCTAACTGTGGCCTGCTGAATCAGGCGTTCCTGCCACAAATCATTTGACGAGCTGCACAGGTAGGCACTCATACATGCTGAAACAAAACTAGGGCGCGACTGAAGATGGCCGTTACGCTGAAGGTTGGGATGCACGGGATGCACAACGCGACCTCCTCGTGCAGGCCAATCTGAGGTCACGTCGACGAATGCCACGGGCTAGCGGATGCAGGTGGACTCTCCAAATGGATTAAGGCAATTGGACTCGACGGCGGCGGCGAACTGCGGCGGCGGCGTCGATGGATGAAGATACGACAACTGTCGGACTGATGGTGGGCGTCCTTAGTTCCTATCAGAGGTGGCACCATGAATTTCCAAAAGTACCCACGTTTATGTTAATTTGGGTTCTGTAATCAAACTGATTAGATGGACGGTTGAAAATAATTTGCGGGAGAGGAACCGATGGTTCCTTCCAAGCACCATAGAAAAGCTCAAATCTAAAATAGTTCATTGATACTAGATTTATTTTAAGTTTTTGATAAATACTCATATGTAACAAATCTCCTGGAAGTTTAAGTTAGCTTGTGACAGAAGCAATAAAGCTTCTTAGGATACAACTATTTAAGCTATGGGCAAGTTCAAGGACATTTGGATTGGACACTTATAGATGATACATATTTCATGCATGTAGGCAGTTTTTGATGGATCGATGGTGAACCAATGACATTACACTATTTTCATCTGGTTCTAAATATATGTTATTTTGATAGATAGTGGCGGCGGCCAAAGGACCTGATTCAGATATTGTAACAATTATAACGGCATAAAAAGGAACAATGTTAGAACTGAGGTTTTTTTTTCCAACAAACAATACTAGAATGCAAAGATATTAGCATGTTGGAAGAACTTTGTTATGCCATTGGCTCAGAAGTGGCCTAAAGAAGAGAGGCTTTGGCTGCTAGCTAGGGGTACAGACTTAACTAGGGAAAGAAGCTAATCAGGATTTGGATGGGCCCGCGTTAGTTCTAGTGAGCCTACGTACTACAGTCAGCAACCATCTTGGAAGATGCTACATGCGCGAAACTGAGACATTGATATGTCAGTAGCTTTAGCTGAAAGAAGAAGATAAACAATTTATCGAATGTGATCGTGCTTTTGTAAAGATTTAAGAAAATTACCGATGGCTTAAATTAAGAGAAGATCTAATAGTGGCTTGGTTTTAAAGAAGCCAAAAAAGACTAATAGGGGTTCTGATGCTCTTCCTTTGGCTACTAGTTTAATCGGAAATGTAATCTGATCCGATCATCCATAGTGGGTTTCTCAGGTATAGCTTTTGTGTTGGAACTTAATTCTGAAAATGCAAAATTGTGGTGACTGGTTTCTTGTATGAGAATGTGTGCACTTAATAGCATCTCAATAATCTTTTGGATAGAAAAAACAGATCGACAGCCGAAGCTACCAAAGTGTCTGACCGTTATATATACTCCTATGTAGTTATGCACCATTGTATAGTGGGTTCTCTTTAAGTTTGCAAAGTTCAGATGACGCCAAACAGGTTAGCAGCAGATCTGTAGTGGTGACTTCCTTTAAGAAAACTCAGTTTTGGACTCCATTTTCTTACTAGTGAATTCTGGTAAGATGTATATCTTTAGTTGTTGCTATTTGCAAATTGTTAATTTGCAGGTACATGATTTGCTATTCGTAAGTATTATCATTTGGCACAGTAATTTATCACTTCCGCTACACTATTTTTTTTTTGCGAGGGCCCGCTACACTAATTTGTGCAGGTGAGTAGAAAAAGAGATGTGCTTTGCCAGCATATCACCTCGCATTTCCATATCAGCCAATCCTAAACTCCAGTCACCTCCCATTACTTTACGGCACTTGGCCAACGGATCATGAGTTTTCTATCTCCTCGTCTGATCCTTCTTTTTTCTATTACTTAATCTCTCCTTTCCCCTAGGCTAAGCACACTGATCAACACGCTAACGACGCGGAGATGCAACACGCGTGCGTGCCGTGCCCTTCCCTCGCTCGACATTCCCAGGTCGCTGCCACCAACGTCAAATCCATCGGCGCGTCGATGGCCTTTTTCAGTAAACTCGCCTGTTGCATGCATGGTGCGAGGTGGCCGGCCGGTTGCTTGCTTGTTCTGTTCGAGTAGAAAACGAGATGGACCGGTCTGCAGACCTAACACTGGGCTCCCTTTGGACCGTAAAATTATTTCTGGTACCAGGAGAGGAAGCTTCCATGCCAGAAGTATTAAACTCCTGTCGCTGACCTTGCGTCTGTCTGCACACTATACGGAGTAATATATTGCATGGCAAAAGCGTTTCAGGAGAAAATCGCGAAATAATAATCTGAAGATGAGACTTGCAAGAAACAAGTTGCTGGATAGATAAACTTTTTTTTTCAGTGGACAGATACGTATATATGATCGGTTACAGCAAACTAGCAAGATGGCCCGCGCTAATAGCGCGGCTAGTTTAAGAGTAATATTATTTTAACCTTTTTTTTATCAAGTGATATCTTCGAAACATCATCGCCACATGGCACTCTGGTCTTCGTAGCGCTAGTTTCGCCACTGCTTCGTTGCTCGATGGAGAACTACTCTTGCTTAATCACATAGTTGTAGTATAACTACCATTGACTCATGTGCATATATACCATGTCTTCGTCCATCAAACTGGCCCTCTCATGTCTTCGACCATAAAACGGGTCCTTGCAAAGATCAACATATCGGCTTAATTGTCTACATGCATGGCGAGCACTAATGCCTGGTGAGTGGTAACTAAAGCTAAAGTGGTGTCGCGCATAGGCAGGTGATTGAGTCTCGATAGCGCATCTTCGGTGACGCCAGTGCATGGTGAAGAAATAAGCTAGTTGAGCGCAGCATAAACTGACAGTGGTAGTTTCATGCTTTCTAGTGATGTACTGATATGCTTATTCATTCGAGTGCTACCAGAGCTTCCGATAGTCGCGCTTAGGCATCAGGGAGGCTGGAGATTTGCATCTTAGGATCCACAACGATTGTTTCGAAATTTATTTTAGTGTACGTTGTTCCTTTAACTTTTCACGACATGGCTAAATCATAGATTAGCAACCCATCATATATATATATAAACAATCTCTACCTTCATTAATTTTGAGTTGTAACCGGGTGTGACTTTTTTTCCTGGTAAATCCATGGACTTCAAAAATACCGGATGTGACTTTTTTTTTTATTTCCTGCTAAATCCGTGTATATAGATTAACATGCGCCCGTGTGCTTTTAATTTTTTTTCTCTCGTTAACGTGTAGACAGACACTATCCGAGTTGACGTGTAGATACTGTCTGGGTTGTAACCGGGTGGGAATTCGTTTTCTTTCCTAACGTGATGACACGGATTAATATGGGAATTTTCCAATCTGTGTAAGAAAATCAAGCTTCCAGTTTTCTTTATATTTTATTCCAAAAATATGGGAAATATCTTCTTTTCTTTGACGTACACAGGACTATTTCATTCCGTACACAGAGATATGGGACTCTTCACTCTTGATCGAGCCCTTGACAAATCAATGCCATTCTTACAATCAAACGTGGTTGGGACCTAGTTTGGTAATTTCTGTATTTTTTTATTCCGAATTTCACATATGGTTGAGTTTGACATAGAGACTCGTTTGATCTATAGAAGTTGTTTTCACGGTGGATACTTGTTTAAATCTTGGCCATTGAATCTTCATAAAATCCAACGGTTCATATTGTCTTTTTTCGATTAGAGCGCTGCTATAGAGTACACCCGTTTGGTAGACTTTTGTACGACAAGGAAATCCAATGGTTAAGATCACTTAAGTGGTGGTTCACATATCAATCAAATGGCTTAAAACACTTGGTCGGACAAAAGTCGGACAAATGGGTCTACTCTGAAGCATTTTCCTTTCGATTAACGTGGTAATTTCGTGGCCTTAAAAGCGAACGTGGTGGCTTCTTTTTCTCTTTAAATACTAAGATAATAGATACTAAGTGAAATTTCTTCTTAAATTCGCGCGGGAACGTTGCCGAGGCAAGGTGTAAACATACGGGACCAAGAGTGAGGCTCAACGCACTAAACTTCTGATCGAACTCGTCGTCCGTAGCCACTGCCATGTCCACTGCCCAGTGGCAAAAGGATAATTCGAGATAAATGGCAAGCCATGCAATAGGAATAGGTCAGACTTTTCTCCCAATTACTAGCAATCGATGGGAGAGGCCTCCTTCACTGGAGTTGCTATTAGACACCATAGATGCATCAACTCCTTTAATTTGTCGGTCAGTGTTATGCTTGCGATTCTTTTTCTTAATGCTATCTCCAACACGGATTGTTCTCTCTGGCTATATTTTTACTATGTCTATTTGCAACCAATTGTATTTGAGGTAAATATTTCTTAAATTTATGATTATATCAAGTTCAGAGTCTATTTCATAAACTAAGAAAGAAAAAAAAGAAATCGGCATATTTTCAGATGGAAAAAAGTGGAACATTTAGAGAAGCCGATCATGTGCAAGGGATCATCCAACATGAGCCTGCACAAACGGGCCTACCGGCAGGATTGCCCACTGGGAGGGCAACACCTCAACGGAATACAGGAAAAGGAAATGCGTTTGGTTAGTAGGTCCAACCGCCGATCATGGAGTTGTTCGGTGTATGGAGGTATAAATTTTAGAGGGGTCTAAACTCTAGATAAGTTATATTAAATAAAGTTTAATTACAAAACTAACTACAGAACCCTGGTCTAATTCGCGAGACGAATCTAATGAGGGTAACTAAGCCATGATTAGATGATGGTTATTGTAGCATTACTGTAGCACGACTGTAGCAAAATATAGATTAATTAGGCTCAATAGATTCGTCTCGTAAAGATGTACCCATATGTAAAAAGGTTTTGTCATTAAACTTTATTTAGTACTAGATTTTCTTTGTTTAGAGGCCTCTAAAATTTAGCGCTAAAAGAAATGAACAGGGTCGACCGCCGTGCGACGCGACCGCTGGCGCCGGCCCACGGCGACTTCCTTTTCAGGGCATGGCCTTTTGCTTCTTTGACTACTCGACGTGCATGTGTACCAAGTAACCGCTGCCACTTGTGCATTCCATATATAAAGCTTTCCATCCATGATGAACACCTGCAATTTGTTCATCTACAAACATCCACATCCAAATCTATTCAGAAAAAGCTTTGGACTAGCAGTGGTTTTGAGTGACATTTTTGCCGACAGATTAATGTCTTCAACTATAGTGAGGATCAACTATAGTGAGGATCGGCATGTAATCCGTGCAAATCAAGGAGTGCAACGACGACAAACTAAGAGGACTTTTGTATCCTTAAAAAAGAAAGGGGACACTATATTTCAAGTGATTGAAAAGAGCCGTTTCTTCAATCCACCATCGTACTATTGTAATTCGATCATGCATCCAGATCACATCTTCAACCTCCAATAAAAAAAAATCTTGTGTTATTGTTTCCTCATGGAGCTGAATAAGCCCCGCTTCGCTCCTCCTTTCCAACTGCCTCAAACTGTCTATGGTGACATCACAAACGAAGAAACGTGGATATTGGATCATATTGGCCTTTAATCCTGCTCTCTATTCTGTACCCTAGCAAATAACGTGGATGATATTCGATCATATTGGCCTTTAATCCTTGTTCGGCAGGCTGTTTGCAGCTGTTTTACTGTAGCGGATGCTGAAGAAATAACTGCGAATATTGTAGCTGCTGCTCAAGAAATAACTGGAACACTGTAGCTGCTGCTTCGCAGCTGCTGCAAAGTAGCGAGGCGAACAAGCTGAAACGTCGTTGATACATTGTCACAAGGTTTGCATGGAGTGTTGCAACTCTTGTAGCCATCTACTACTTAATTAGATAAGAAAATCCCTTATATGCCATTGGTTAAACCTCTAATCCTGGATCCGCCATCGGTAAAACCTATTTCCCTTATATGCCATTGATCATAAAATTTTATGTCTTTCATGCCCCTATTAACTATTTAATTGTGGCTTAGTGAGTTCGAGCACTGTAGCTATGTGATTACGGTTGCTGAGGATGAATATTTTCACCATTTTGTGTGTATGATAACTTCAAAATAACTTACATAATTTTTATTACTATAAAGCAGCTATAAATAAAACAATTCTTCCACCATAAAAAAACTTATGTCAGTGATTAGACCTCTTATTCCATAGCTGGCTATAAAATAACTTATTCTATGGCCATTTCTGTAGCGTAATTTATGACATTTGTGTATATTAATTTATGATATTTTGTTACGTGATTTACTACACTTTTGCCATGGTTTTCTTTCAAAACGTGTGTCAATGTTGATGTCTTAAATTTGTCGTAAATTCGTGATAAAATTATTGTAAAACTGTGTTATCGTAATTTACGACATTTGACTATAGTGATTTACAATGATTTTGTGATGTGTTTTAGTAAACTTTTATTGTAATTTTGCATGCGACATGTGTCCTAGAACGTGATGTCGTAGATTTCATTCAAATTGTTATAAATTTGTGAAAATTTTATGGTAAAACAGAAGTGGCTACAGAATAAGTTATTCTATAGCCGGATATAGAATATACTCACCCTGTCAGTTATTTTAAAGTTATTGGAACCCGTACACACACAAAAATGCATATAGATGAATAGTTACAAAATGTTGTAAAATTATTCAAATCCCGTACACACAAAACGTTGCAACTATTCATGCGCTGCTACAGTAATCCCGTGGCTATAGTATCACAGCTCACTAAACCACAACTAAATGGTTAATAGTGGCATGAAAGAGATAAAATTTTAAAAATCAATGACATATAAGGGAAATAGGTTTTACCGAAGGCAGAATCGGGATTAGAAGTTTACCCAATGGCATATAAAGAATTTTCCATTAGATGCCTATATGTGGAGTTCTTGCCTCTCAAAGTATACTTCTTTCGTCTTGTATTTCTTAAAAAAAAGTATTGCTGTTTTTGAATCTATTTGGCAAGTGGCTTTAGTCGCCCAATATGGATGTTCAAAAATTGCATATTTTAAAGGCTTTCTTCTTTTTGCAAATATATCTTAGAGATTTTTCAATGAGGAAGAAGAGATAAGCAAGAGAATAGAAGCCCCCAAGCTCAGACAGGGCCAGCACACCATACAAGAATAGTCTGGTACGTGCAGCAAGTGTGCATGTGCCTCTCAAACAGAGTCGAGGAAATGGGCTTGTTCGGCAAGTCTAGATGTCGTTGCTTTACTGTAGCGGCTATTGAAAAATAAACTGTAGTGGATGCTGAAAAAATAACTACGAATACTGTTACGGCTGATTGACAGCAGGCTTGCCGAACAAGCTGAATATTGATATAAGTCACCATTTTATTTTGAACACCATAATGCTGGCCCTACCGTATCATTGACTTCCAAGAGGTTGGTGTGATAGCCACATAAGTAACTGCAACCATATAAGTATGTGCTATGCGTCAACCTTGTTGTCCATGGCCAACACAAAGTTGTTGGTTCAAGTGTCAAACTAAGTGACACAAGACGCAATTTGGGCCCTGCAAAAAAGTCAATTTGGGGCTAATTAAAAGGAGGGTGACTTTTGGGTAAAGACTAAAGAGAGAAGGATTAGGATGCTACTTGGCTCCCGACAAGCGTCCATTGAACCTTCATAAATTAACTCTTGATTTGTTTCTTATAGGCACTGCCACAGAACAGGGATTCAGCGACGGGTTTCTAGCGACGGGAAACGAGCCGTCGCTAGTAATACGTCGCTAAAGTCGCTAAAGGTAGACTTATAGCGGCGGGGATTTCAGCGTCGCTAAAAATGTACAGCGACGGGGTTTTAGCAGCGTCTGTAAATATTATAGTGACGGGGTTCACAGTACGCGTCGCTGACAGCCCTTGCGACGGTTTTAGTAACAATGTCGATAAAAGTAACTAGCGACGCGGTTTTGTTCCCCGTCGACAGTAGATGTCTCGACGGTGTTTGTGTCACCCGTCGCTAAGATTTACCGACGGATTTGCAGAACGCCGTCGCTGCATGTCGTAGCGACGGGTTTGCTGAACACCGTCGTTGGATGTCCTAGTGACGGGTTTGGCAACTACGTCGCCAAATTCTGCTCTAGAAAATAGAGCGTGCGACACAGAACATAGCATATATATAGAAAATAGATCATACACCAGCCAAAACCTGAGATACAAAGATGGAGCCTCGAATGATATAACAAGTGTAGCAGAAAAGCTCACGACATGAACAAACTGACATAATATCCATCCCATACAGAGAAATGTCATGAGCAAACACAAATCCTGTGGTACCAGATTAGTTAAGCTAATGTTGATGGCTAAATGTCCCCATCTAGCAAGTTAATTACACATCACAAGTAGGTTTGGGTTCGACCAAAACACAAAACATATTCCTGGACAGGCTAGCTGCATCTTGATGCCTTCAAATCGATCCAACTTTGCAGGACCCCAGCTGCAAAACAGCACAAAGGATGACTGAAAATTTTTGAATCCATATGAATGTAAGTTTTTAACAAGGAAATAAATTCAAGCTAATCACTGCTGCACAGCTTTTATATATGAAACTGAATCGACGTAGTAACACATTATAAGGGAATGGTGAAGCGAAAACTGAAAGAAGCCAAGCTATTAATCAACCAACCAGTCATGGAGCTAAAACTGAAAGAAGTCTAGATACCAAAGCAGCAACTGATCATATATGTCAAGCTTGACTAACTTACATGTCATTCTCAATAGCCGCAACTTGGCTCATGGAACTCCCCGTCCTTTTCAACGACTTGGGTCATGAAGGACCCGGCCATCCGTTCTCGAAGGTCTGAGAGCACACTATAGCCAAGTGACTCGGACGGCAAGATGAAGTCCTGAAATAAAAAACGGGAGAAGCATATGCATGAGAATAACTCATTACCTCATCTTTGAGACAGATTACTCAGTATGAGGCTTAGTAGAAAATACCTCTGGTTTTTTTAATTTGGCTGATATACTAGCAGCATATAGCAAGTGATAGGCTGTATAGAATCCACAAGATTTTGCCCCCATAGGCTGCTGGTGGCACTGCAGTTAATCAGGAGGATTTAGCAAATTGAATTTAATATCAGTACAAGAAATTGATGGAAAGTACATTAGAGAGTTAACCTGAAAGTTTGTGATATGTTTTAATTCTGACATGCCTAGCTTCCTTCTTGGATTATTTTTAATAAAGTTGGCAAAAGTCCTACATGCATGCAAATTAGAATATTTACAGTTGCAAAAACATTACAAATTAAAATGCCATGTCAAAATAAGTATACTTACTCATCAAGCAGGTTAATCAACATATCAAACTTATTCCCCTTCATAGAGTTGATGTACCAGATGGTGCTCCACTTTATGCTGAGGACCACAGCGATCCAATGCCCGCCGGTATTGCACGCAAACATCAGATATTTTTTCTTGCTGAAATTTGCCAAAGACAAAGCCTTTTCCACATAGCTTCTAGTAAACGATCTGTCTTTTTCAATCACCGCGAAAGACAAGGACTCAGGATCAAGAACAGCTACTGGCTTATTCTCTTTTTGTACTTTCTGAGCAAGGTACCTTATACAAAAAAAATGTATCACTAATTATTAACTGAAGTATTGACAGGGAAGCATCAACAATTACACGTACACTGAAAAACTGAGTTATATCAGCAGGTAAACAGTCAGGAAATAATGTTGAAGCAAAAGCAACACTTGATTTCATATAAGAACAAGGAGTGAAGCACATAAGCACAAAAGATGGATCGCACAGCAATAAAAAGCATTTCACGTAGCAATGAAGTAGTGGTGTGCATTTCACTTTGGAGAAAGAATACTTACAAACTGAAGCTTCTTATGATGGAGAAGTCCAAGGCGTCGAAGGTGAACAGATCATATAGGTCTCCGTAGTCAACGGTAAAGACATCACCTGAAGGTCTTAGGAAATGTTCAGATTTGAAACGAACTGAGAAGTATGTTTTCTGAGCGTTACAGCCACTCGCATACAAGTTATGGAGGGAAATGCATTGAGGTCCTGCCTTCCGAAGCTCAGATGGGCTCAACATTGCTTGGCCATAGGAGTATCCGGCGTTTGGCTTTGCCCATACTGATGGCAGCGGCGGCTTTGGGATTCCCGGCTTCTTATAGCTTCTAGTGGCACTTTCAGGGGATGTGGAAGTCACCTTTGCCTTCTTCTTTTCTGCGCCTGTGCTGTCACTTCTTGCTCTTTTAGCTGGCTGTACTTTGTCACTTAACTTGCTGTCACTTCTTGCTTTCTTAGGTCGCTGTTCTTTGTCTCTTTGCTTCACATGTTGCCCCTGGCTTTGTTCGTGAGGTCTGGGTGGATTTCCAGGGTCTGAAGCCTCCATCTCCATTGGATTGACCACTATGAGGGTCCTTTTCCACTGAATTCTTTGAAGCAGAGCTTGCCCAAGTGATGTTATCTCATCGTTTGGGGGGAATTGCAGCGCATCATCCCGATGCCTTTTACGCACATGATCCACAAAAACAACAGCACAATCATCGTTTACGTTGACGCAATGCAGCACCTTCTGTTGAGGGTAAACTAGTCCCCTAGCCACCTCAATCTGATACCCTCCAATTATGCTCAGAAGAGCGCATTGTGTTGGCTCCGAGAGGAGGTTTATTGAATCTGGTTCATCAAATCCCGTATGATGCATCATCTCGACATACAGATCATGCTCCCCATTGCCAACAGACGCACAACTGCTATTACGTGCTTCTCCCGGGCTTACTTGATTCGGGCTTGGAGAAATTGGCACAATCTTGAACCCTTGAGCTGCAAGGATATTGGGTATGTTGGATATGATGTCCTCTGTCACTTGAGCGCGCAGATGTTCTGTTAACTGCTTCAAATCTTCGGGACTAAAACCCCTCTTCTTCTTGTATCCGGGCCATCTCTTCCATCCATCATAGCTCGAGAAGGCTCTAAGCCGACCTGCAAGGAACAGAACCAACCATCTAAGTAATAGGTGACAACAGTATATACATGATTACAAGCTAATATAAGCAGGCCAAAAAAAATATGATAACATTAACAAGGACAGCAGCTGATACATGATAACATGCAGTCACAGCAGCACATACACATTAACAAGGACAGCAGCAGACACATGATAACATGCAGTCACAGCAGCATATGCATATTAACATGGACAACAGCATATACATGATAACACGCAAGAATTAGGACCCAAGTGGCTGACCTGGGTGTTCTTTGGTCCCTAGTCCTTTGGTCAATGAATCATTCTGAATGTCATCATTGCAAACCTCATCTTCACTTAATTGTTTCCTGGCTCTTGAAACTAATCTCTCCATTTTCAAGTAGGATCCCTCTTGCTCGCAACCAAGGCTATGATCGGCCCGGGTACAAGTGCCATGGATTCGGCTTGCCCTCCTTAGCTAATTGTGCATCCTCAGCTTCCCACTTGGGAATTTTCCCATCATACCCTGCTGTTCCCAATCTGTGTGGATGCTTATTCTTTCCCCCAAGCTGCCTCATCTTCTTACTTTCCTGTATGGACAGAAATAGGCATATATTAGATTACTATTATTCAGTTTAAGAAAAGTAGATATTAATATGGAAAGATAATGGTGTAACAGAGAGAGCTAACCTGTCTGAACATGTCAGTGCTCTTCAATTTGACAAAAGCATCCCAATCTTCTTTCTTCAAAAATTTGAAGCGCTCAAACAGGGAACGATCTTGTAACATAAACTCATTGATTAGTTTGCTTTTATGGTCCCTCCAACACTTAGCAATTCCTTCATAGCTCTCTTGAATGCTTTCACATACATGTCCTCATTGAACTCTAAGTACGGCATCACCCAACTATCAAACAGATCCTTCTTCCCCTTTTTCTTGAGAGCACCAAAGTTTGGAAGAAGTAGTGACACCTTTTGTCGAGCAATGAGACCTGCAAGCTTCCTCATCCTTCGTTTTTCAGCTTGGGCAATAGGCATCCCGTCGTCACCTATTTCTGTCACGACCATTTTATCAAGAGGCCACTGTGCACTAGATCGTGAATTTCGGCTTTGACACATAGAATCTGAACCGGACGACTCGCTGGTAGCATCTTGATCACTTGAGGGTGCTTGTTCATCGGAAGACATCTAGAAGATAGCATACACAGAGATGGGTCATGCTCAATCCAGCAGTGAATAAAACAAAATATCAAAGAAAGGTGCATATCTCAGACACCATCTATGCATCAATTTGAACACCATACAGTCAGATAAAGGTGCATTCATGCATTCTGCACATCTATGCATCAATACAAAGATCTCATTATTACCAGCATAATGACACCATCTATGCATCTATTTGAACAACTAAACACTACAGGTTCTAATTACACACTGAAGCAAGGAACAACACAGCAAGACAAGCAAGCAACTTAGTTTTCACAGAAGGGGGCGGATGAGAAGTACCTGGGTCAATGGTTGACGGGGACGGCTGCGACCTTGTGGCGAGGACGGCGGCCTTGTGGCGAGGACGATGACCTTGTCGTGAGGACGGCGGACGGAGATGGGCGCGCGCGCCACTGTAGGTGGCCGCGTGCCCGGATGCCGCTGCAGGCGAGGGCCGCGTGCCCGAATGCCGCTGCAGGTGGCCGCGCGCTCGGCCGCTGCTGCAGGTGAGGGCCGCGCGCCCGGATGCTGCTGCAGGTGAGCGCCGCCGCTGCAGGCGAGGACCGCGCGCCCGGATGCCGCTGCAGGCGAGGGCCGCACGCCCGGATGCCGCTGGAGGTGGCCGCCGCTGCAGGTGGCGGGCGACGAGGGCAGCGTCGCTGCAGATGGGTGCGGCGCGACAGGGGGGTGCGGCGCGATGGGATGCGGCGCGATGGAATAAACCCTAAACCCTGGCTCATGGATGGGCCCTTAACGGGCTTTGCCTTCTGGGCCGTCGCCAAGTTCAGGGAGCCGTCGTCGTCGCGTGCTCGCTGCCTCGCCACCGCCGACTCACCGCGCGTGACCTTGCTGGCTGCCGCCGCCGCCGACTCAACGCGCGCGACCTACCTGGCCACCGCCTCACCGACGACTCGCTGGCGCGCGAGCTCGGTGGCCGCCGCCTCGCCGACGACTCGCTGACGCGTGAGCTCGGTGGCTGCCGCCTCACCGATGACTCGCCGGCGCTGGCTACAATCCTCGCCGAGCCCCAGGAGCAGAGCAGAGCTAGGAGCATAGCAGAGCACAGCTTCTTAGCAATTGAGCTCCTACATCTTTTGTTATGTGTTTCCGGAATGCTAGGAGCAGAGCATAGCTCCTTAGTTATGCATGTTAGTGATGGAGGCATCCAGGCTTGATCAATGGCCATGTATCAAATGAGCATGAATATGCCTGGAATGGGGGAACTTCTTGATGTTGTTGCAATCATAGCATGGACAACACATAGCTGTTTTCTCTTTTTTCTTCATGTCCTCTTCCGCAGCAGCGATGAAATCCAAAACACCCTTAAGGTACTCATCACAAGTGCGGTTCTCAACATACATCCAGCTCCGCTCCGCCATCTGCAGTTTGCAAATGCAGTAAAACAAAATTACAAATTGTATCACATCTGCAGTTTCCAAATGCTGTAAATCAGAGAAAAAAAAGGGTTGTAGAACTTCTGAATCACTTGATCAGTCACCTCTTTTATGTATATAGGCTTCACCACACCACAAATTATCAAGCTAACAATCAGCTCAAGGCTTCAGTACACCAGAGAACAATGCCCACCAGAACATGCTGACCAAACAGAACAAAGTTACAATAGCAGCAGTTAGGAAAAGGAAAAACAAGCATGCATTAACCCTATATAAGCATCAGCTCAGGGCGAAGGAGATTGGCCGCACCTTCCTGTCGAGATGATCGAGCTTAGAGGGTTGTGATGAGATGCACGGGCAATGCTCAGGTCGAGCTTGGCGGGCGGCGACACTGCAGATCGAGGGCACGCCGGCGACGCTGCAGATCGAGGGCGCGGCGGGCGACGACACTGCAGGTTGCACGGCGGACCGCGAGGGCCGCGCGCGGGCGCCGCCACTGCAGGTCGAACGCGTCAAGGGGCGTGGGCGCGCACCGGCAGGGGCCGAGGGCCGCGCGCGAGGACGCCGCGGCAGCCGCGAGACGCCTCGGCAGGTCCAGCGGTCGGCGGACGGCGAGGGGCTCGCAGCCGTCGCTGCACAGGTCGAGATCGTCGGCGGACGGCGAGGGGAGCGCAGCCATCGCTGCATAGGTCGAGACCACGGCGGACGGCGAGGGCCGCGCGCTTGCTGCGCCGCCGACGATAAGGGCGCAGGCTGTTCAGCTGATGCCCGCCTCTGTCTGCTCTTTGCAGCTATTCAGTTCCTTGCGACGGGTTTCAAGCAACGTCGCTGACTATAACTTAGCGACGGGTTTCAAAACAGCGTCAAAGATCCTAGCGACGGGTTTCAAAACAGCGTCGAAGATCCTTTCGACGGGTTTCAACCACCGTCGCTAACAATGGAAACTTAGCGACGGGTTTTCAGTATCCGTCTGAAACAAAGAAACGTTAGCGACGGGCTTCATATTTCTGATGTCTAGCGACGGGTTTTTTTCTCAAAACCCGTCTGTAATAATTTAAACTTTAGCGACGGGTATCTTGTTTCGACGGAGTTTTTCCTGGAGGTAGCAAGTTCTGCGACGTGTTTCTATATTTCGTCGCTAATGTCGCGTCGCTGAAGCCCTGTTCTGTGGCAGTGAGGCGTGATTTGTTTTAATCACGCTAGTGTAGTCAGCTTAGTTAGTATACTTTGTCTACGCTATTTACTTCCACTTGTCGCAAATTAGTCGCTGTGATACCGACAATGTCCCAGATGGTACAACTTCGACTGCTAAATTTTCTACACTATACGAAATGAAACTATATGCCATGAAAGTATCATTCGAAACAAATCTAATGCATATGTGTTTCACGTTTCGATCTGAATATATACTTATAAATTCTGATGGTCAATTAAATTTCTGGAAGTTTGTCTTAATGTATGTGCAAAATGTAAGCATTTTTGACCGGATGAATTGGTAATACTACCAATGTAGCGTCTTTCATCACCGTGGCGGCTAAGCTCTTTGTCGGTTCTCACTTTCTGTCTGCAAAATATACAATATAAATAAATTAATGGGAATATACTTGAGGAGAAATAACCTTACGGCTTTGTCCCTGCCACTAGCAACGTCACAGAAGACTTGAACGACATGTAGTGCGAGTGATGGTAGCCACCTCTGCGGCGTGCTATACTTTCGTAGTACGTTATAGCTAGCTAACCAGTCGAGTAACTTGCCACTGGTCGTTAAGTACGTACTCGTGTTCTAACTAATTCTAACTATTCCATAAATTAAGAGACGGTTGAGTTAACGTGTAGGTATCGTCCTACGTGCAGTCATGGCCACGTAGTATACAAGGACAATGCAATCAGTTCCGGTTGAGTATCGCACGTTGGACTGAAATAATGGACTCTGTGTGTCTTTCACAGTTGCATTACAAAGAGATAGACCACGCAAACTGAAAGGTGAAAACAGCATTGTAATTTTGGTCTGTCTCATTCATCGTTCAAGCCGTACGAATCGGGGTTGGACAAAGATCGTCGTGTTTGGTCGGCGCAGAGTTTACGGTTCACTCCCCTCCCTCTCTCTCTAGATCTCTCTCTGAAACATAGATACGTATTACATATCTGTAGGCCGGCTATTCACAAGGGTAGTACATAGCATCGTTCTTCGTTCTCTTGTACATAGCATCGAGAGCTCAAATTACTCGGTTCACATCTCGAGCTCTGTCAACCAGTGTACTTGAGAAATCAACTACTGACCATATTCGTAGAAACATGCCATCAAGCGGTCTGATCAAGCGGTCTGCAGTCTCCACAGCTTTGCTTTTCAGTGTCACTATGCTTACAAAAAAGTGGTCTTTGCCTAGCGGTTAAGGCACCCAAGTAGCACCTCTTAGTTCCTGGATTCGACTCCTGTCGTTACCATGACCTCCAGGTACCCTCAAGACCAAAGGGCCGAGTAACCTGACAAGGGTAGTCGGATCAGCCCAAAAGAGACCGAGTAGCCGATGACGCAAGATGGAAGGTGACCTAGAAGGGCTTCTTGACTTGTACTCCAAGTATTTCCATGTTGTAACCGACTAGGATACTTTCCATGTAACCCTGTACCCCCGACTATATAAGGCGGACAGGGATCCCATCTCAAACACACGCAATACATACCACACCATACAGGACGTAGGGTTTTTATCCTCCGGGAGGCCCGAACCTGTCTAAATCCCTTGTCTCGTGTTCACCATCGTATTCTTGGTTCCTTCGCCCCCATAACAAATCTATCGAGGCCCTAAAACCTCGACAGTGGCGCGCCAGGTAGGGGCTGCGTTGGGATCCTCTCCGTTTAGTACGATGGATCGCTTCGTCAACAACTTCGCTCTAGGCGACCAGCTCACCTTCGGTAGCTTGGAGTTCGTCGCCGACAGCGCCGGCAACCTCGCTCCCGTGAACTCGCCGAGTTCCGAGATCGAGGTCGAGTCGGACTCCTCCCTCTCCGAGTTGGAGTCTGGCTTCTCCAGGCTCCGGGTCAGGCCTTACCCGGCCTACTCGCCAGCCAAGATCAAGGCCGCCTGGGAGTACACTCGCCGCTACATCAATCAGCTGAGCCTGACCTACTATCCGGCTCAGCGCTATAGTACGTTTTCCTTCGGTTTGCGCAATTCTGCTGACACAATTCTTCGAGAAGATATGCAGGATCTGCTAGCGGCAGAAGGGGACATGTCGTTCAACCTGGTTGCTTGCATCCGGGAAGAGCACATGGACACCTATGACACATCAATCTGGGATTCCATGTATCAAACCATGGATCAAGACCCCAATGCCGGCCACAGCTCTGGTGACTCATCCTCGCTTATGCCCTACGAGTGCTTCGCCGTCATTGGCGATCTGACCGCTCAAGATGGCAACGGGGATGGCTTACCCCATCCCCCACCAGGAGGACCACCACCAGCAGCAAACACCGCCGTTCCTGCTCCAGCAGCCACGATGGCAGCTGATGAAGAAGCTGCGGCGGCCCTAGCAGCGATGACGGGAACCCCGGGCCAAAACGCTGAGTCCTCTGCTGCAGCTGCAGCTCGGGCTCACCAACCCTGACTGAACAATCAAGGTGCCCTCGGCACGGTACCTGAAGAAGACGAAAATCCTGACGATTACGCTCGTTCTCCTAGAAGAAGGAACAACGGCAGATCTCGCGATCTCCAACGTTCACTCTTTGTCGACATCAACGGCCATCAAGCCTTTCGGACACCAGAGCAGAACATGGTTGCCAATAGGACCATCCTCGACCAAGTCGAGGCGGCCATACATGACCCAAACTTCTCGCCAGCAGCCCTCACGCCCCTGTTCGACAAGGCCAAGTGCTACGCCGAAGCTGCCGCCCTGCTGAAGGGTCAAACTCCTTCTCGGGCCCCCAGCTCTTCATCGTCCAACAGAAGGCGCAGGCTCCTGGAAAATCCGAGTGCTGACCGACAACGAACCCCGGCAGCCGTAGACGCACCTCCCCGGCAGAATCTTCACCGCCAGGTGATAGCTCGACCCGGGTTTGATGCTCGCCAAGACATCAACGCCATACGCCGCCAGAGGTCAGAAGATCGAGAGCGTGCCTGACAGGATGACTATGATCGCTTCGGAATCGGACGGTCACCCGGACCGCGGTCACCCGGACGGAGGTCACCCGGACGATCCCGTTCGCCACCACGTCGCTCCCCTAATCGATCTCCAATGCCACCAGCGCGATCACCACCAAGGAGAACTCCACCCAGGGAAACCCCTCCTCGTGAGGCTCCCCGACGGGAACACCGCTGACAGGAGGAAGATCGCAACCAACACGACGGACGTCGCGATGACGATAGGCGCCGAGATGATCGGCACCGAGAAGAGCGCCGAGATAACGATCGACACCGAGACGGCCGCCACCGAGAAGATGACGACCAAAATAGAGGTCACCATAACCGGCACCGTGATGATCGCCACCGCAACCGCGACCGCGATTACGATGGACAACGCCAGGAAGAAGAACGACAAGTCACACCCTCACGACGCGACAACTCCCCCCGGGACAATGATCGTTACTCGGATGACGACCCGGCCGACATCGACGGTCTACAAGATCTCACTCGTCGGCTCCGCAACTCGGCACACTTTCCCGAGTCAATGCGCTTGCCCGGCGTTGAGAAGTATGACGGGAAAGGGGATCCGGCTGAGTGGCTAAATACCTACTCCCTCGCCATACACATCGCTGGTGGAAACAAAGCTGTCATGGCTTGTTACCTGCCTATCATGCTAGCTCCACCACTCACACATTGGCTGGCTAACCTGCCTCCCGGGTCAATTAACTCCTGGAACGAGCTCCGCCGCATAGTCATCGACACTTACCAGCCCACGGCCCAAAGACCTGCCAAGAGCAGAGATCTCAAGATGGTCAAGCAAAGGGAAGGCGAGTCCCTTTGGGACTTCATTCAACGTTTCTCATAGAAGAAGAAGAAGATCCCAAGCATCACCGAGACAGAGGTTATCTCAGCCTTTGTGGACGGATGCATCGACCAACCCTTGCTCCATAATA
This sequence comes from Eragrostis curvula, assembly GCA_007726485.1. Taxonomy (NCBI): domain Eukaryota; kingdom Viridiplantae; phylum Streptophyta; class Magnoliopsida; order Poales; family Poaceae; genus Eragrostis; species Eragrostis curvula. The sequence continues at coordinate 28,564,955 of CM017443.1, forward strand.
TGGGTCAAAGCTATCCCGGCTCTGTCAGAGAGATGCTGGCTTTAGCTGACTCATATGCCGCGGGGAACGAGTTATGCGCTGAGCGCGACAAAGACTCTTACCGCAGACGCCAGGACGGCAAGAACAAGTCAGACAAACCCAAAGCCTCCGGGTCAAAGGACAAGAAGCGCAAGGGTGACAACTTAGTCGCAGTTGCTGACAAAGCCAAGTACAACAAGCAACCACGCGGGCCGAGAGAACCCACCAACTACAAGCAATTCCTTGACGAACCATGCATCTTCCATGGTGGCCCAAAGAGTTCTCACAAGCTCGGCGACTGCATGAAGCTTAAGGGGCTCATGACCTACACCAACAAGAAGACTGAGGCGGACCCAAAGGCTGGGGATGGCGATGACCAAGATGGTTACCAAGAACCCAAGCAATGCCTCCACATCTTTGGTGGTCCAAACGCATATGAGTCCAAACGCAAGCAGAAGCTTTCAAGACGAGCTGTCAACACGGTCTTAGTTGATGCACCCCACTACCTCCGGTGGTCCGAAGTGCCCATCACCTTTGACTGACGCGATCACCCAGATCACATTCCCAAGCCGGGCAGATATCCTTTGATCCTTTCCCCGATCATCGATGGTGTCCAGTTGAGTAAAATTTTCATAGATAGAGGGAGTGCTCTTGACATCCTATTTGTCAAAACGCTCGACGATATGAAGATCCCAAGATCAAGCATCCAGCCGAGTAACTCCCCTTTCCATGGGATCATCCCAGGCACTTCAGCCCTACCACTCGGACAGATAACTCTTCCTGTTCAGTTCGGCAGTCCCGGCAATTACAGGAAAGACCACATCTGCTTCCAAGTAGCCGACTTTGAGTCAGCCTACCACGCCATCATTGGCAGGCCAGCTTTGGCCAAGTTCATGGCTATTCTGAACTACACTTACCTAGTTTCGAAGATGCCAGCTCCAAAAGGAGTCATCACACTCCGCTCTGACGTCAAGCTTTCCTATGCTTGCGAAGCCGAGTCACTCCAGCTAGCTGCAACCCAAGAGGCAGAACTCGGCAAGACAATGCTCAGCCTCGAAGTAGACGCCAATAACTCTGGCAACTCGGTCCCTTCTAAGAAGGCTTCCAAATCCGGCGTCCAACCTATCGAGCCCGAGTCGAAGCAATACGTCCTCGATCCGAGTGACCCCACCAAGACGGCGAACATCGGCACAACAATGGACGACAAATAGGAACTCGCGCTCGTCAGTTTCGTGCAGGAAAACATTGACATCTTCGCCTGGAAACCTTCTGACATGCCAGGAGTCCCCAGGAAAATTGCCGAGCACGCTCTCCACGTCGATCCGACAGCCAAACCCATCAAGCAACGCCTATGACGCTTCACTCCAGATCGAAGAGAAGCTATTAGGAATGATGTCACCAAGCTTTTAGCAGCCGGCTTCATCAAGGAGGTGTTCCACCCCGACTGGCTTGCTAATCCTATTTTAGTTAGGAAAAAGAATAAGCAATGGCGCATGTGCGTCGATTACACTGATCTTAATAGGTTTTGCCCCAAAGATCCTTTTGGGCTCCCTAGGATAGATCAAGTTGTAGATTCCACAGCTGGTTGTCAGTTATTAAGTTTCCTTGATTGTTACTCTGGCTACCACCAAATCCGACTCAAAGAGGAGGATTGTCTCAAAACGTCTTTTATTACTCCCTTTGGCGCTTATTGTTATTTAACAATGCCTTTCGGCCTCAAGAACGCGGCAGCAACTTACCAACATTACATCCAGAAATGCCTGGCCCGTCTACTTGAGAAGCGCAAAGTCGAGGCTTATATCGACGACATAGTCATCAAGACTAAGAACAAAGACGACCTCATAGAGGACATACGAGCTACCTTTGACTGCTTGCGAGAATTCAAGATGAAGCTCAACCCCGACAAGTGTGTTTTCGGCGTCCCATCGGGAAAACTACTCGGATATATCCACACCCACCGCGGCATTGAGGCTAATCCCGAGAAAGTCCAGGCAATACTCAAGATGCCAGTCCCGGAGTGCCAAAGAGACTACAGAAGCTATCAGGATGCATGGCAGCCCTCAGTCGATTCATTTCACGACTCGGAGAGAAAGGCTTACCATTCTTTAAACTCCTGAAAAAGCAAGACAAGTTTGTTTGGGACGAAGAAGCTCAAAATGCCTTTGTTCAACTGAAGGAATTTCTGAGTTCACCTCCTACCTTAGTCCCTCCAAACCCTCGTGAACCTATGCTCCTCTACGTTGCCGCAACAACCCATGTGGTAAGCGCGGCCCTCGTAGTGGAACGCGAGGAACCAGGACAAGTCCAGAAAGTTCAGAGACCGATTTATTTCGTCAGTGAAGTTCTGTCCGACTCAAAGGTCAGGTACTCTCATGTCCATAAAATCACCTATGGATTGCTGATGGCTTCCCGGAAACTGATACATTATTTCCAAGATCACCCTATCACCATGATAACATCATACGGTGTCGGGATGTTCTCAAGAACAAGCAATCCACCGGCAAGCAATCTACGCCGGCCACATCAAGCTCCGGCAACTACTCGGCGTATGATCGATGATGGTGATCTCTCCGTCGTCCCAGCCACTCCACGACGCACGGCGGCGACCACTCCGACATATAGCGTCACTCGGCCACGGCGACGCGTGTTCCGTCGACCCGCCGTGTATGCGTATATGGCAAGATGCAGCTCAACTTTGCACCGACTTGGCGTGTTTGTCTCGGAGACGGAGTTACAGTTCGTATGGACTTTCTAAACAAGTCCGAGGCAAGCACGACGGATCATCCAAGGCGAATGTTTTTGCTTCAAAGTCCCAAGGCTTTCAAGCCTCAAGGGAGCAGGCTGGATACGGGAGCAAAAGCGGGGGAATATTTGGTGCAATGCACCTATTTGGTGCAATCTATGCAACCAGGCTGCCCAGCCTTTGGATTGGCATCGTGTGTTCTGTACGCTGCGTGGAGGAGCTCCCGATCCACTTAATTCCTTTTTTCACAAAACCCCTTGCACAAATCCCTCCACTACCGATACCTTCGCCAAACTCAACTCCGCCGCTTGTCGCCGTCTCTCTCTGTACGTACACCGCTTTGCATAGGTCCTCCCTTCTGCGCCGTGCTTGAGGCTCGTGAACGTCGGCGCGGTACCGGCGAGCCGCCGCAGCCACACCCCCTCCTCCCCCCTACTCCTCACGCGGAGCTCTGTCGATGAAGAAATTGCAAGACCGATGGATCTTTGATGCGGCTGTAACTCTGTCAATGAAGGAATCAATGCTTGGTTGCGGCATGTTTTTCTTCAAATTCAGAATCTTTGAGGACAGAATGCTGCCATGATCGAACAAGCCATGCAACGTCACTGCCACAACAGCGTTCTCACAGAAATCTGAATTCTGATGAAGGCTCTAGGAGTCCTCGAATTTTTTCAATTGTTAATCTGAGGTTTCAGTCTAAATTGTACCTAGTATCGTGTGAATTTTGTGGGTCAATCCAATTTATGTTGGGACAGCGAACCATGTTGTATGCAGTTATAAGAGCAGGGTGCAAATGTTCAGATCGAACTGCTTGCTTAGCTGCTGTCATTTTCAGAACTGCTTGCTTAGCCGCTTTCATGTTCAGAACTGCTTGCGAGAGTGCAGTTGTGGCCATTAAAAAGATCGAAGGTTCTGAAAAATCACATATGAAATTCGTAAGTGCAGATATGAAAGAACTACCAACAACAACTAGGTTGATAAATTATTAGCTTTGTACCCTTTCCTCTTGATGTTGTTGATAGCGTAGAGATAGACATGGGCATTGGTGATTCAGCAGCACATGCCATGGACGCACAGGCAGGCATACATGCAGGTGGTGTGGCCATGGACGATGTCATCGTTGAACAAAACAGCGAGCTTCTGGGCGAGGAATACGACGATGTAGAGTCGCGGGGAGATGTCAGTTCAAATTGAGACATGGGGACGGGCGACAGACCTATGGTGGCCGAGGATGGCATGAATGCCGACACTGAAGAGGAAGCTGATGTCACTGAAAACATGGCCGTGGATGTCCTAGACGTGGGCGTCGACGAGTGTGAGGAGGCCCTAAACCCAGCCGGCATCCCGCTTGGAATTGCATTTGCAGCACAATCCGTCGATCTTGAGGAAGTTCGATGGAGTCCTTGGGGCCGTCGGGGCAGCATGCTCCGACTATCAGGGAGTTCATGGCGGCGTGCTTAATTTGGGCGGGTAGATCGGGATTGGGGAAGGAGGACCAAGGACGACGTGCCTATCGAGCGAGCGAGGAGGAGCTTGACGGGTGTATCGGCAGCGGAGGGATTTGTGCAGGGGGGTTTGTGAAAAAAGGAATTAAGTGGATGGGAGCTCTCCCGCACAACGTACGGAACGCACGATCCCGATCCAAAGGCTGGGCGGCCTGGTTGCACAGATTGCACCAAATAGGTGCATTGCACCAAATATTTTCCCCAAGGGAGCAGGCTACTCTGGATACGGGAGCAAAATCAGGATGCACACGCGCACAAGAGAAGCCTCTTTCCATTCTTTATTCTTCTTTCTATACTATATTACTTTTAAGCTATCTGATTAACAACTGATCACGTGATGGCTTTTCTGAGCTTTGCATGCTTGAGCTACGTCATGCTAGGAGGTCCGAGTAGTTGGCTTTGACTACTACTCGGCCACGGCGGCTGCCCGGTGTACAAGGACGCTTAAGCTGCAACGCCACGTACAGCTACACCTACACTTATACAACTCGGTGTACTCTCGCCATCTCTATCAGGGAATTATATTCCTTACTTTTTTATTTGATTTATTCAATCAAGTTAATTGATACTCTACTGATCATCACCGAGAGCTTCTTAAAGAGTACCAGTTAGGTATCATTTGGAGCTGTTGCAACATCTTCACGGAGGTCATCACAACACCTTCTATCAAAAGGGACACTCATGCTCCCTCGCCGACTGAACCTTTAAAGCCGTAGCCTGATGCTTTGAAAGCCATGGTTGTAGACAACACCGAGCATCTGGAAGAAGACGACTGACGGCTATCTTGCATCAACTTCATTGACATGGCAAGCTCCCATGGTCAGCAACTTCTCCAAGACATTCACTCAGGCGTTTGCGGCGATCACGCAACCTCGCGTACTTTTGTCAGAAAGCCGCGCCCCCGGCTACTCGGCTACGATGGCAACACTGCCACGGCCACTCGGGCACTTGATATATTGCGGCGATTTCTCGGCCATGCTTACCATCAATATTAGATAACATATTTTTTTAATATTGGCCATCTGGATTTCTCAATATTGGCCATCTGGATTTCTCAATAATGACCTCCAATATCTCTGGATTTCTCAACAATGGCCTCTTATGTTCCTTAATAACGGGCTTTTGGAGTATTGGACTTATCTCTCAATATTACTTCTGGACTTCTGGTTATTTATTTTCTGGACTCCAGATATTCTATTGACTTCGGTCACTCACTGGCCATTGAGGCATTTATCTAAAACTTTATAATCATAAGGATATTCATTTATTCGTCAAGATTTTCATCCATGATTTATCAATGGTTGGAATTGCCATCATTGGCCTATTTATCTGGAAATTCATCTCTAGAAATTTATTACCCAGCCGTCGTCGGGATTTCCATCAGGATCTTAACTGTTGGCACATACCCAGACATTTGCAATTTATCTCTCTGGATTCCATTAATCATTGAAGTTGTTCTCTCTAGTCGACAAAAGCTACACTGCCAATGGATGCAAAAGTTCCAATGCAGAGTACACGCACTAGCAACACAACCTGCATGGATCCAGAGCATATTCTTTGCTGTTTTCCTTATCCACGCTTACTTCAATTCTTTTTTATTATTGCTAACTTATGCAATTTAATCTGCTCTTTATGTGGATTTATTTTACGAGGTGTCTATAGCTGCAATTACTCTTCGGCATAACACTACGACAGCCTCTCGGCCACGACGATTGTCACTCAGGCTTGTGTCTATTGAAATCAGCAGCTTCACATTGGTTCCCTCAAATGACCGACTTCAAAATAGCTGCGCCTATACAGAGAAGAAGTTTTCTATTCTTACTCATATTTACTACATTATTTTATTCCTAGACAATTCGGTTAATGATTTGCTCATTACGTTATCCTCACCTGCATTTGCTTATAACTTGCATGCACGAGTTATTTCCATCAAAACAGGTGGGTGATGACTATTCGGCGATGACCGCCTCTCAGCCACTCGGCTGCAACATTGATCACTTCGCCAAGACAGCCACTCAGCCACAACATTGATTTTCGTCACAGCAGCCTCTCGGCGCCACGACAAACGACACAGCTTACCAAACAAGCTAAGTCACATATTTAATTTTCATCATATTTCAAGTGCTTTTACACTTGTTCTATCATATACCCGAGTTTTACACTCCTCATTTTTGTGAGCCTTCACATGAATCAAATATCAGTTTTTCCCCTTAATCATTCTTGGCTCTGTACCCAGTAACATACTGCCTACAGATCCGGGGGCTACATAAACATCATGAGTTATGTCTTGAGTATCTCTTGCTGACTAAGTAAGCCTTGTATGTCCTGATTGTGAAGCTCTGACTCGTTCATGCCGTCGTCTCCCTAAACGTGTGCTGACCCAGTGTCCCACGTCATACAGGGCCGGCTGAGTTGAAAGAGTGCATAAACATAAGGCGACAACCGGTCTCTGAAAACAGTCAAAGAGGCTCACTTGACAAACACTCACTCTTTTAATCCATCTACTTATGTCAATATTGTAAACTTCTGTACGCCATCACTTTGCTATCAGAGTTGAAAACCCCGGCTAAGCCGATTCACATTAATTAATCATGATGACTAAAATCAACCTTGCTGTTGCGGTCATATTTGATTATGTTTTACATATTACTACATAATCTATTATTATGTTTTGTCTACAGGAATTCATCACATAAATCTCTCGGATTTCATGAGTGCATTTTCTACACTCGGGGGCTTGACGCTACTCGGGAATTACTACTCTCATGAATTTCTTCAAGTTCACAATTAATCCCCTGGCTACAATAGCCCTCGGGAAGCTGCTGCAATGAAGCAACGTGTTTAACATAAACACACATACACAGAAGCTTGCCTCGGCCATCACAGAAGCGTCCATGAAACCTCCATACTGAGCATATACTAGTCCTTCACCTGGGCTAATGAAGTGACTCATTCCAAGAATCAAGCTTACTGCGTCGCTTAACAAGGTCATCGCGTCAAGCACCACGCATCGCTCCAAGAGAGCCGAGAGATCGTTCGTGCTGCTGTTCAACGAGCTTGCCGTGCCAAGCACTGCTCGAGCTACTAGCTCACAGGCTGCACGTTCCTCGTCCTTCAAATCGTGATCACGCACCACCATCTGACTGGAACTCATCAGGGTCACGGACCATCATTTTCCTCGCCATCAGGCTAGAGCTGGCCATGGTCGCGCACTACCTTCTGTCTCGCCGTATGGCTCGAGATCGTCGTGGTCATGTCGTTTGTCGGTCTCGCTATGCGGCTCAAGTTCGCCATGGTTACAAAGTGTCGTCTACCTCGCCACATGGTCGGAGCTCGCCTCACGTCGCCTCAACTCCACACGTGGAGCGCGCCTCCACAGTTATGACTGTCTGCCTCGCTGCCGCGTCCAGAGCACACATTGCCGACACGGCCGGAGCTCACGCTGAAGCTCCTGTCGCCCTGCTACCTTTCGTTGAGATCGCAATGCACGTATCCATCAAGACCTGGTGCTGCATATCGTCACCAGAATGTGATGTCCAAGCCACCGCACAATGACGTCAAGGAATTATCTTCAGAGCTCGTTGTCTTGTCTTGACCTTGAGCTTGTCGGCCGAGCGCCGCTCTACTCTGCGAGTTACTACTTTATGATCACCCGACCTCAAGCGTTGAAGACGGACGAGTGCGCCGACCCCAAGTTTCAATCATGCCGTGGATATCTCGCCGTGACTGAAGTTCGTTTGCTGTAGCATGCCTTGACATCGTGTACAGAGCATGCATCGCCGTCGCGTCCAGAGCTCTCCTTGCCACTGGAGAACGCATAGTCATCACGGTCAGAGTTCACGCCAAAGCTCGTCTTGACCTGCTATGGTTCGCCTTGGTGCTATGGATGGAGCTCGCCACGCATCGCCGTTAGCTTCGCTAGTCACTGTACAGCAGAAGCTGCTCGCAGGACCACAAAGCTGTTGCAAGGCTCCGTATATCAGGCTCAAGCCAGGCGGGCACTATTACTCGGCAAGAATTATCCGGCTATTATCCTCGGGCAACACAGATCAGTCGGCCAGTTCCTGATACAATATTGCTATCTACTGGCCACGCCACTTAGCCATGCATAATCACTCGGCCAGCGGTAAGCTTCATCAGAATGCTGGCTACGATTTATTTCTTGTGTCAAGTTTTGAGATGACCATGACCAAGTACTATAACACGTGAGCTGCTGCAAATTATATGAAGACAAGCAACCAACGACGACAAGTTTCAACACAAGATAAACTGGACAGGAGCTCGCCGTCCCGATCTTGATTTTGTCGACCGAGCCCTGCTCTATCCTACAAGCTACACTCCATGCCCGCCCGGCTCCAAGTTCATTGCTCGTGCATTCAGCTCATATGCACGCATCACCGTGTATTCAGCTCATATGCACGCATCACCCCGCTGAGTACCACCTAGCTGTTATCACACGGCACAGATTACTCGGCAACACATTACAATCAATTCTCACGGAGGAGAATGCCTCGCCGTACCGTCGCTCGCCTCGCTCCCACGCAGAGCTGGCCTTGCCGTCGCGGTTGGAGTATACCTCGCTGCGCCTGCCTCGCTGTCGTATCCAAAGCACGTATCACCGTCGCGGCCGAAGTTGACATCAAAGCTCGTCGTCTACCTACTGCATGACTCGAGTTCACCGTGGTCGCATGCCGATGTCTGCCTCGCCGCACGGCCGGGGATCGCCTCACGCCACCATGGCATAAGTTCTCACCTCACCCCCATATGCGGAGCTTGCCTCTGCCATCATGGCTCGAGTTTGCCTCGCCGTGCTGCGGCTTACCATGCCGCCGTGTCAAGAGAACACATCGTCGGTGCAGCCAGAGTTTTCTCGTTGCTGGAGCACACCTGGTCATTGCAGCCGGGGCTCACGCCTTTGTCTTGCCTCGTAATCATTCGCTATGGCACCATGGTCGAAGCTTGCCGTGCACTACTACCTCGCTGCGCAACTGGAGCTGCTTGCAGGCCGCAAACTGTTCACAATACAAGGAGCATTGAAGTCCTGCTCCAGATTACTCGGTCAAGTTACTTGGCTCTACGGCTAGAACAAAAGTTTCTCCATGTCCTGGACAATGTTCAGTCAGACAACTACATAATCACTCGGCTGTATCATCAGTCAGGCCAATCTTGGCTTTAATCACTCGGATTCATGTCTCTTTTGAGTCTGCACATAATCATACTGATTATCCACAGACTCGGGGGCTAGTCCACATGGACTCACTTGCGTGAGTTCCACCATTTACTCGGCAAACTTGCCAGGCACATGTGTTGTCTTATATCTTTGATAATTTTAGTCGGATAGTACCTAGAATTTATCCTCTTCTGTGTCTCAATTGTTTTCGTTGAGAAACAGCTTGGGGGCTACGGGTTGTAATCATCCCTGGCTAATCTAAGCTTGATGGACCTAGACACCAGTCTGGAATGATAAGTTCTTGGCTGAGACTCACTGTGATCTCCTGTTCTAATTGCCTTGTACGCAGGAAAACGTGAGTTCCTTATATAATGGATGTTACTTTTCAACACATCAGTATAATGCACTGATCGTACATTCATTCACTCGGATTAAGATCGTATTTCTTGATTCAGGCTTACTTTGAGTTACTATACAATTCTACGAATTACACAATAACTCGGGGGCTACATCACTATGATGCACTGATCGTGCATTTATAAATTTCAAATTTGTAGGCATGCTTTTCAGCCTAGGCCGACTCAGTCAGTCGGGTACTATCCACATAGTATGCTTTAAGACCTAGCCGACAGACTCGGATGCTGATTTTATTCAAATCTCCTCTATGGACTTAATCAGCTCTGAGAGATCAGTGTTGTTCTATCCACGGCATTTTCAAACAAATGTGCTTCAATAAGCATTCATCCAATTTTTCTGATATCATTCAGAGTTGGGTGTTTACTGACAACATGCTCAATTCAAAGCCCTGTTGACCTTGGTCCACCCGAGGCCAGGTATCTCAAGACTATTTAAACTTGATTCAGGTCAAGTCCTTTTTAATTTCTCAATATCACTTGAGATCAATTTCTACATCGAGAGAAAACTAGTCGGAAGCAATCCACTGGATCAATCAAAAATCACTTGGGGGCTACTGTCGTTACCATGACCCTCGGGTGGCCTCCAGACCAAAGGGCCGAGTAACCTGACAAAGGTAGTCGGACCGGCCCAAAAGAGACCGAGTAGCCCATGACGCAAGATGGAAGGTTCTACTACTCGGCGTGACCTAGAAGGGCTTTTTGACTTTCCTCCAAGTATTTTCATGTTGTAACCGACTAGGATACTTTCCATTTAACCCTCTACCCCCGACTATATAAGGCGGGCAGGGATCCCATCTCAAACACACGTAATACATACCACAACATACAGGACGTAGGATTTTTATCCTCCGGGAGTCCCGAACCTGTCTAAATCCCTTGTCTCGTGTTCACCATCGTATTCTTGGTTCTTTCGCCCCCATAACAAATCTATCGAGGCCCTAAAACCTCGACAACTCCTCGTGGGAGGGAATTTTTTAAGATTTAACGGCTTTGTTCTTTCAGTGGTAGGCGACGTGGCCGTCGACAGTGAGGCGCTAGTGGTGACTTCGTCAATCTCGAAGATTTGCCGACTCAGTCTACGAAGATGCTCATAGGGGTAAAAAAAATATGGTGCCTCTTCTTTTCTGGTAAATAATAGAAGTGGTGGATAATTTTGCTTTTTTTTCAAATTAATGTGGTAATTTATAGCTTTTGAGAGTGTGAACGCTATGACTTCAAGTATTAAGTTACTAGGCATACATCTCAGGAAGATTCTCTAATTCATGTCTTAAGTCACAGCATCCATCGCTACCGCCTACTGCATAATCCAGCTTCCGTCCGCCCACCCCCCTCACCCATACGTAACACATCGCCCTCACCCACCGCTATCTACGAGCCACCGCCGCGCCCTCCACTCCCATCGCCGGAGGAGCGTCGCGCCTCGCCGGAGGAGCTGTGGAGGGGAGGCAGCGCCGCGCCCGTGCCCCAGTGGGCGGCGGCCGCGCTCTGGCATCAGCAACCACCGTTTTTCTTTTCTTTTTTTCTTCAGGAACATTTGTGTTATCTTCATGGAACATGTCATCTTTGATGGCGGAACATTCAATTTGTAGTAGTGGAACATTCGATTTCTAGGTCTAGAACATCCGATTTGTAACAGTGGAAAATTTGACTTCTAGGTCTGGAACATCCAATTTGTAGCACTGAAACATTCGATTTCTAGGTCTCAAATATCTTATTTGTAGTAGTGAAACATTCGATTTCTAGGTCTAGAACGTCCGGTTTTTAGTAGTGGAACATCCAATTTCTAGGTCCAGAACATTCAATTCGTAGCGGTGGAACATTGATTTTTTTAACGAATTTGGAGCTCCTGTCTGCCATCCATGATTGAAGATGAAAGAACTGAGGAAGAAGATGACTTGTTTCGAACTGGGCTGATGCTTTTTGGGATTTTTTTGTGGGCCTTCGTTGGGAAGGGGTGGTGGGCTACGCCGATCAAGCGCGCATGCGGCGGGGGTGGGCTACGGACGAGTTGTGTCCGCCTAGGGCGTGAGGGACGGATCCCCCTTAAGTCAATGTTCTTTGCATTTAGATTCCGTCCAAGTGAGCAGCATTGTTGATATGTGATGGCATGGCCCTGCGAATCAACACTACAAGATACTTTTCCTTTCCCTACTATTTTCATTGAGTGGCCTATACAGTTATAATCCTCTTAGTCTTTTTTTTAATGAATGACTGTTAGTTTCCTTGTATAAAATGGTGTTGTTTCTCCATAGTTTTAGCAATTTACCAACAATAAAACTTCCTACAAACTTATTTCCTATAGCTATTGTGAATCCTTAACCAAATGCACTAGATACGGTTGAACAATTTAAGCAATCACCATGTTGACTCTAAAGGCTAGAAAGTACCATAGTAATCGAAGAAAAAAAGAAAGAAAATTACCACTACTGTCACTATGAAAAATTAGTGTTAAATTCCCTTCACGTATTATTGTAGTTAAGAAAACGATCAGCTTGAGATAAATAAACAACAATGATAAGACAACAATAAATTAATAAGATATTTAATAGAATACAATACATAGTTTTTTTTTGTGTGTGTCTCAGCTTCATTCATGATTGATCAACAAGATTACACTCGGCCTCCAACAGGCCACACACGAAGGTTGGGATTACATGTCACTCTCTGTGACATCCCACGCTGCCACCGGGCTAGGCCCGCTCACATTTTGTGCGGACCCTACTTTAGCCCACCATCTTTTACGCTTTCGGCCTCGCTTCGCGTAAAAGGGTTAACCCAAGATGATGGATGGTGGACAACCTAGGCTTATCTTATATGTTGGCCTTCCCCCACTAGATTAGCAAGGTGGGACTAAATCCCACCCCTTCATACACACTAGTGCACATAGGCCACTAAGGCCTAATCTCAAATGGACCGGGATGTCCACAAACCCCCCCCCCCCCCCCTCAAAGGAACCGACGTCCTTGTCGGGAATACCAGCGCAACACACCCTTGCGGGCAAAGGACTAGGAACGCTCCCCTCTTGGCACACGTCTGTGTCCAGTGTCAGCCCATATGCCATGCCGTGTCCCACTCACGGGGCCCACACGCGCCTCGTCGGGAATACCAGCGCAACACACCCTTGCGGGCAAAGGACTAGGAACGCTCCCCTCTTGGCACACGTCTGTGTCCAGTGTCAGCCCATATGCCATGCCGTGTCCCACTCACGGGGCCCACACGCGCCATGCGCCATATATCTGCATCCCTGACCCACACGCCTGTGCAACCACGAGGGTCGGCTCTGATACCATTTGTGACATCCCAGGCTGCCACCGGACTGGGCCCGCTCACATTTTGTACGGACCCCACTCTAACCTACCACCTTTTACGCTTTCGGCCTCGCTTCGCGTAAAAGGGTTAACCCAAGGTGATGGATGGTGGACAACCTAGACTTATATGTTGGCTTTCCCCCACTAGACTAGCAAGGTGGGACTAAATCCCACCCCCTCATGCACACTAGTGCACATGGGCCACTAAGACTTAATCTCAAATGGGCCGGGATGTCACACTGTCCTACCCGTGCCGTTGTAATGGTATGTTTTGCTAGTTCATAGTCAACTCTATTACAAACTCCGTTTCCAAACCAAAGCTTAAAGAAACAAAATTACGACTAATCTCCAGCATTTGTTTAACACTAGCCGCGTAAATGCACCAGCCACCCCGCTAGTTATCTTAATATTTAGGCAAAAAATGGATCACCGCATTCTCTCTCAAGAGTTAGAAACTGTCACATTATTAATTGAGGGAAAGAAATTACCCATCAATATGTCAGTATGAAAAAGTTAGGCCAAATTCACTAAATATGTTTTAAATTACTCATATTGTCATTAAGAAAAATAAAAAATAACAAGACAATAATGAATTATTATTGTTGGATTTAATTATAGCCGCCTAGTTGTGCGAGCCATCCTGCTAGTTGTTCACCATGAGTGAATGCTACCAGGATTTGATTTTCGCCCTCTACATATTTATATATGCTACTGGGTGGGACGTGTCTCTTCTCCTAGTCGTTTTTTTTCCAAAGGCAAAAGCAGAACTCACAAGGCATATAGTATTCCTAACTTTTACTCCTGATACATCAAACGTGGCAGCTGAAAATATGAACCCGGCAGTTGTCTTATAGTTAATGGCGGCATTAGGGAGTTTGACCCGGAGTAATTGAGAATAGTTTCCTGCAGTACAAGTACATACATATTAAATTTTTGGTTTCAGCTTTCGTGTTCCCACCAAGGTTTACTTTACCGCGGTAAACCGGACCGGTTTTCGGGAAAACCGGAAAAACCGGTCCGGTCCGGTTTACCCGGTAGCCCGGTTTTCCATTTTAAATTTCAAAAAAAATTGAAAATTTGGAAAAATTTGAAACAAAAAATACGTAAAAAAACTAGATGAAATTTTCAGTCGAACGGTGGAAACCATTTGCGTCGATGCGATCATTTAGTCAGTCAAAAATATTCGACGAAGTTTGTGCTGGGAATAAATGGTTAAAAAAAAAAGAAAAACTACCTTATCCCTTTGCTCCCGAGCAATTATTGGTCCCCCGGCCCCAATCGAGCTGTGCAGAACCACATCGTCGATGCGCTAGCGCCGTCCGCCGCCGCCCTCGCCGTCCGCACCCCGGAGCCCCGTCGTCCTCGCCGTCCGCCGCCAAAAGAAGTCCGCCCCGCTTATCTCGCCGTCCGCCGCCGGTTTCTCGTGGAGCCGCGCCGGTTTACCGGCTCTGGGCGACGGTTTCCCGCCGGCGCGGACGTCGATCCGCCACGGCCCGATGCCAGGGCCCGGATAACCGTAGGGAGGCGGCGGTAAAGCGGTCCGGGATGGCAGGGAGCCGGCCTTCTGCAGCCGGGTACCGAGCCGACGTCGGGGAGCCAAGGTGAGCTCGATTTCTTCTCTCTTTTTTTCTTTTTTGTTTTTCCCTCTTCGTAGCTACTGAACTGATGATGTGAATGAAGTAAATTAGGGAGTCTGGAAGTGCACATTGTGATGCAAATTGACAGTACATTGTTTGGAAATAGAGATTTTAGATAATTTTGCCGATTAGTGATTGCCATAGCACATCCATTGATTGAAATTGCAATGTCATTTTGTTGCAGGCAAGATGGGGGACCAAAATGAGAGTGGTTCATATATTTTCTTATATGTTTCGTGCATTATGTATGGTGAATATGTCTCTAAGATTGTTGCAAAAAATCAACAAAGGTCATGCCAAATTTTCCATCGTTTTTTTGCATTTTATTCCGTTTTTTCAATCTGTATCGGTTTCTCATTTTTCTCATCCGGTTTACCAGATTTTTCTTCCGGTTTACCGATCATCTCGCCATTTTTCGGTTCAAATTTCGTCAAAAACGTCTCGGTCCGGTTTTCGTCCGGTTTTTCCGGTTTTCCGAAAAACCGGACCTACCGGTGGGCTCCGGTTTTGGCGAGAGGAACGGTAATTCAAAGCTTGGTTCCGACCAAACGATGCACACATATGCTGTCCGGAATCTTCAAGGCAAAGAGCAGGAGTGTCCATTTCACACGCCCATATTACGTCTCGACCCTCGAGTTCGCATATAGAGTATTATTCTCCCTGTAAAAAAAATATCAGAGAGAAGCAGGCTGCTACACTATGGCTCGTCCTGAAGCTCCATTTTTTTTTCTTTTTGAACTGTTGTCCTGACCTCCATGTAATAAGTAGGAGTAGTCCCAAGGAAAAGATGAAACTACGGCCTTGTTCACATTAAAGAGAATCTTGCTATTTAGGAGTATTAAATAAAATTTAATTACAAAACCTTTTTACGGATGAGGACTAATGTACGAGACGAATCTAACGAGCCTAATTAAATCATGTTTTGTTACAGTGATGCTAACCATCGTCTAATCACGGCTTAATTACCCTCATTAGATTCGTCTCGCAAAGTAGCTCAAAGTTCTGCAAAAAAAATTATTATTAGACTTTATTTAATACCTTTAAATAACAAGATTTTAAATGACTAAAATTTTAGCTAAAGAAACGATCACCCCCTACAATGAAAATATATTCGCCGTATCCTGGAGAAAAGAGAAGCACGAAGAAGCGAGGCAGCTTCTTCGTGGGCGGTCCTGGGACAGTGAGCTACAGACCCAATGAAGCGAGTCAGCCAGTCAGTCTTCATGCATGTAGCAAACTTCCTTTTCAGGGTCAAAGTCACGTAGACAGCAGACTTGGACTTCTCCCCCCAACTTGCCCATCACAAAAATTGGGAGGAAAAAAAGGGTATGGAGGAAACAGAATCCTATACAGTAGAATAACAGCAGCTGCATCGAATCAACACAGTAGTTACACATAGGGGCGGAGCTATGTTCATAGCTCTGGGTGCGGGCTTTTAGAAAATTTCAGTGTAATCTACTCTATATTCATCATATTCGCACCTTCTTAGTTCATCATCCTGCACCTATAAAGCTAAAAAACTGAAATCAAACAGCTTAAATCATAGTGTTGCACCCTCTTTCGACAAACTCTAGCTCCGCCCCTTACACATGCAACAACTGAATACTTTATGTGTCAAGATGCAGCTAGCAGGGCGCAAGTCAAGTCCATTGTTCCAGAAAAGAGAGGAATAAAACAGCACACAAGTCTAAAGTTCTGACACACCGGACTTGTAGGCATATGCGTACAACAATTATGCATGCATTCTTGCATACTAATAATAAACTACTAGTAAGCCAGAAGGGTGGCGTGAAGGCACGGTGTTATATGTGGGAGTGACCTAGAAACTGTGACTTTGACGGTATGGAGATTCTTCCAAACTGCATGCATTTGAATATGTACACGGGATGCCGGTGAAACTTCTACGTCCTTGGAATTTGCAGTGTCGGATACTCTGGATCTCAATGCCCTTTATTTCTGGACAAGCCATTAGGAGAAGAGGAATGACGTTGGGAAACTTGGTCGGACGCGTCAGCAATTAGCTCAGCCATTGGCAAAAGAAAGAAGGGCAAACTGAAAATTGGAATCGCTCAAACTCTGGGATGGTAAGAGAAAAATAAATGGAAAAGAAGAAGAAAAGAGACTGTTCTAGGGGCGCCAATAAAGGGAAGCAGCCCACAGATATACAAGGGGCCTTTCCAATGGGCGTCAGTTAGGACATGCTTGTCTCGTAGTATAGCAATGCGAAGCTCCGGTGGAAAGGCCACCACAAAGGCAACGCGAAGTTGTCTCTCAAGTCTCCGTAGGTGGATTAATCAACTCATCAAAGCCTTGATGTGAGAGACTGAAAAAGCAGTGTGCCTAGCTTCTTGCTTCCAGCTGATTCCTAGGAAATACCTCTGGCCACCTTTTGGATTCAAGGAAATCTGAGTTAAATATGAGTCACCAATCTCAAAAATAAAATATTTATGTCCTCTTTTATGCTCACAGGATTCAGATAGCAAATTTAGTTTGTTTTTTTTTTAGGTTACAAATTTAGTATGTGAATTTCATTTCAGAAAGTGTTAAATGCAACATAAGAAAAGCATAGAAATTTCAGAACAGAGACAAAGAAAACTATATGAGGTCCAACACCATGTTTAGGGCTGGACTACCGAGCCAGCTCGGCTCGGCTCGGTCCAGCTCGTTAGGATAACGAGCTGGCTCGGCTCGGCTCGTTATCTTAACGAGCTAGAATGCTGGCTCGGCTCGGCTCGTTACGAGCTCGAGCTGGCTCGCGAGCCAGCTCGTTAAGCTCGTCACTCGCCTCCAGCATCTCTGCTACGACCTGGGGAACAAGACGATAACCATGCCGTTGGGTACATTTTCACGCCTTTGAGCACAATGACGTGTCGAGCGAGGAGACGGTGGCCGACGACGCAGAGGTCGTCGCGACCGAGAGCGGACGGGGGCTGGAGATGTGGAGGAACCGACACCACCGCACGAGGGAAGTAGAGGGAGGGGCGGCGCCGCCTGGCTTGAGATGTCAGCCGCCGCGCTTCACGTCGCCTATCCATGGTTTGGATCTTGACTCAGTCCTCTTCTATCATCGCCATAGTCATGGGAAGAGCGGTGAGGACAATGAGCTCATGTTCATCATAAGCTTTGGCGTTGATGGCTGCAGCGTCGATGACGAAGGAGAAGGGAGAGGCGAGTGCTATGACGGGAGAAAGGACACCGACAACCTCGTGGACCTCCTCCGGGCAAGCTCGCAAGTGGGCGACGAGGGAACAAGGTGACAAGTCAGCGAGGCAAGCGGTGCGGTTCACGAACGGAGCAAGACAGGCATGCGATGGGGATTTGGGAGGAGACAAGGTGTGGTGGCGGCGTGATTCGGGAAAGGAATAAGGTGTGATTCGGGAAAGGAATAAGGTGTGTGGAGGGAGGAGGAGACCGAGGGGTGCTGGGCCTGTTGGAGCATGCTGGCTCGTTTGGCTCGCGAGATAACCTCGTGGAGCTCCTCCGAGCAAGCTCGCAAGTGGGCGACGAGGGAACAAGGTGACAGGTCAGCGAGGCAAGCGGTGCGGTTCACGAACGGAGCAAGGCAGGCATGCGATGGGGATTTGGGAGGAGACAAGGTGTGGTGGCGGCGTGATTCGGGAAAGGAATAAGGTGTGTGGAGGGAGGAGGAGACCGAGGGGTGCTGTGTAGCGTCCCGCCTCCCCGAGGCCAGGCCCGCACACCTGACAGCTCTTTAGGAATCAAGACTATCCTCACAGACCAACATATGTCTTTTCTGCGCATTTTGTCCTCACTCGTGCGCATCCGGGAACGTCTTCCCGGTCGGTCACCCATCCTGAAATTGCTCCAGGCCAAGCACGCTTAACCTCGGAGTTTTTTCGAGATAAGCTTCCGGAAAAGAAGTTGCAACTTGTTGACATGAGTATTCTATCAATCCTATTAAGCCTTAGGCCGGGATGTCACATACTCACCCCCTTAGAAGACCGACGTCCTCGTCGGTCAACCCCAATCCAGGAACGTCCCCTCTTGGCCACGTCCGTGCGTCCAGTGCCAGCGCATGTGCCATGATGTGTGACCACTGTGGGCCCACACCAGCCATGCGCACCATGCCTGTGCAACTGCGCTCACACGCGCCCGTGAAACCGCGAGGGTCGGCTCTGATACCACTGTAGCGTCCCGCCTCCCCGAGGCCAGGCCCGCACACCTGACAGCTCTCTAGGAATCAAGACTATCCTCACAGACCAACACATGTCTTTTCCGCGCATTTTGTCCTCACTCGTGCGCACCCGGGAACGACTTCCCGATCGGTCACCCATCCTGAAATTGCTCCAGGCCAAGCACGCTTAACCTCGGAGTTTTTTCGAGATAAGCTTCCGGAAAAGAAGTTGCAACTTATTGACATGAGTATTCTATCAATCCTATTAAGATTTAGGCCGGGATGTCACATGCTGGGCCTGTTGGAGCATGCTGGCTCGTTTGGCTCGCGAGCCAGCTCGAGCTGGCTCGTTAAGCATAACGAGCTACAAACCTAGTTCGGCTCGTTAGAAAAAGTGAACGAGCCGAGCTGAGCCGAGCCGAGCTAGTCACGAGCCGAGCCGAGCTAACGAGCCACGAGCTTTTCGTCCAGTCCTAACCATGTTTGATTTCATATGAGGTCCAACGTCATGTTTGATTTCTCAAAAATTTATATGGGTATGTGCATCATACAAAAATCTATAGGAGCTTTGTCAGATGCAATCTCCGAACCAGTAATAAAGATATAAGAAATGCGCTATAAAATTGAATCAGATTTTTATGTTTTTTTCGTTGGTCCAGATGTTTGCATAGAGCCATAGAGTACGCACACACTCCACGACAGTGAGAGGCTGAGACACGACAGTTACCACTCTGTGTGTACATGCAGATGTGCTGGGCCCAGTTTATGTCGACACGGTAGTTCCCCACTTGCTCGACGTCCAACACGTGTCCGCCAGCTCCGGGACCCACGGCGGCGCGTCCGAGCTGGTGCCGCTGCTTGCACGCGTGGCGGCCGGGAAGACGACGGGACAACCGTGACCAGATCCGACGTGTACGGGTCCACGTCCGCTGGGCCCTCTCTCCCTCTTGCTTGCGAGGGTCAATAGCCCTCACACCACTCCTAAAGGTGAGCAACTCCTCAACACCATTAGTAAAAAAGCTTTCTCCTCAACACCACTCTTAAGTCTACTTCTCCCTTCAATATACAAAACTGCTCCAAAACAGACTTTTTCCTTCCAGTTTTACCCCTATATGTATTTTTTACATGTACAGAGCCTTTAAAATAGGAAAAAAAAATCAGAAAAATGAAAAAACACATAAACAGATTAAAAAATACTGAAAAATCAAAATATTAAGTTCCGGTCCATAATAATACACAAAAAAATTCAGGAAAAATGCAAAAAAAATCGTAAATAGCTTAATGTTTTTTTGGCATGAGGTCTTGACATACACATGAATCCAGCAACACATGTAACCATTACAATAGCTTACTACTCAATAGAAAATGCACATTCCACAAGTAGAACCGTACAAATTGTTCAACCATACAATTGTCCAAACATTGAAATGAGTTGAAACATGCAAATGAGAGTCCAAAGATACAATAGTTCATTCAAATTATTTAACCAACAGTGGTATCTTTAGAAGACGAGTCGGTTCCTTTGTCTTGAGAGAGCACCAACAACCTCTTAGCTGAAATGCTAGAACTCGACGTAGTACCTTCATCATCGCCACGCACCAAAGAGACAAGTCTTCTAGTGATGGAGACCGGCGAAATGGTGTGAACTGGGATTGTCTCGGGCAGTTTTGGCTTCCTCTTAGGGTATTGTTTTCTCTTCCTACATGAAAAATGGACAAGTAGTTAGCATCTTTAAGATTTATGCAGCAACATATATGAAAGCAATATCACTTTAATCACCTCTTCTTTGTGTCATTCATAGGGCAATTTCCAGTTTCACGGTGTCCAAACTCTCCACATTGACGGCACCGTTGTTGTTTTCTTGCACCCGGTTCATGACTAGCTTTGAACCTGTTCTTTCTTTGTCTTCCAGAGGCTCTTTTCAATGGTGGTGGCAGCATCGTGAAACCCATGTCCACTTGAGGCCATTGTGATTTGTCAGTCATATGAGGGATGGAGCCACTATATGCTGTCCTAAACCTCTCAACACTATAATACTCATGAACAAAAGTAGCCATATCAACATCTGGAAACATTTGAATGAAAGCCAAAGCATGAGGGCATGGCTTTTCAGTCATTTCCCACTCTCCACAAGTGCAATTATGAGCTGTCAAGTCAACCACATGGCACCAAGGCGTCATATCATAATGGAAACCATACACCTCGGCTGTGTGCTGCCCTTTATGTACCTTCATATGACTCAATCCGCTTGTTTTGGCCTTGAGTTGCTTAATTATTGTTGGAAGAATGGTTCCAGATAGCTTGCTACCAATTCTTCTTCTCTTGTCCCATAAGTCCATGGTCATCCTCCTCAAAGTATCAATCAAATCAACAGGAGGCAAGTCCTTTATCTTCTTGACCCAGTTGTTGAAGCTCTCCGAAAGATTGTTGTTCACATAGTCACACTTGACATCATTTGAGAACATGGATCTGCTCCACAGGTGATTGTGGTGTTGGTTCATGTATGTCACAACCTCCGCATTTGCAGCAACAACCTGATTCCAATGGAACTCAAACTTCTTCGTCTTGTAAGCTCTTGCTGCAGGCCACATGTTCTTGTCATATACCTCTCCTCGATAATACTTCTTGAAGTTTGCCCACAAATGCCTCATACATTCCCTATGTTCGATTCCAGGGAACACCTCTTTCACAGCAGCATCAAGTCCTTTGCAAGCATCTGTGGATATAGTCAAAGATGGTGGATGACCAATGGCCTTCTCCAACTGCCTCATGAACCATGTCCAACTCTCTGTGGATTCTTTGTCAAAGAATGCCCATGCAACAGGATACATCCAATTGTTACCATCAAGTGCCGTTGCAGCTGCCAATTGCCCTTTATACTTTCCATTCAAGGCGGTTACGTCAATACCAAGGTAAGGTCGACATCCTCGTAGGAATCCATCAACACATGGCTTCATTGCTAGAAACAGCTTGTCAAACATTAGTCCATCTTCAGTCTGCTTAGTGGCAATCTCAAAGATGGAATCCAGAGATCTCTCAAGAAAGGCAGCCCTGAAACTGAACAAGGACTGAAAGTTATCCTCCCATGAGCCATATATTGAATCCATTGCCATCACCCTTCCCTTCCAAACTGTGTTGTAAGGAATCTCAACCTTATATTTTTCTAGCAATTTGTCTTGCAAATCAGCAGCCCCAAGACTTGGTTTTTTCCTCAACCATGCAACAACTCTATCAGACACCCAATTCTTAGATGTCATTGTGCTCACTAGCTTGCCAGTCCCCATACACTCATGCTCATATGGAATCAAAGTTATCTGCAAATAGAAGACAAATAAAGAAACAAATTAGTGAATTGGCACCTATTACAAACAAATGAACATATGTTACAAAAAGATACACACCTCAACAGTTGGCTGTCCCACTAGCTTATTAGCAACAATTCTCCAAGGACATCCTTTTGCCTTGCATTCAGCCCTATACCTCTTTTTATCGGTGACAACCTTGTGCACTCCAAAGTCATTTAGGATGGCACATTGTCTCAAAGCATCCCTAAAATCCTGCATGGTTGGAAATGTCTCTCCTTTTCTTATCTTTGGGTTTTCCTTGTCAATTGAAAACCTTGGCTCATTTTCAGCATAATCATCTACTAAGATTTCCGCCGCATTGACACCAACACCACCACGCCCCAAGTTCATTCTTGCTGCCTCGTCTTCGGCCCTCAAACCAAGAGACACAAACACCTCGTGATCCTCTAAGAATATGTTCTCATCTTCCATCCAAGAAGGATCCACATTTTCCTCAACTTCATCACCACTTTCCTCCTCTGTTTCGGCTGAACTACTTGATTCCCTTGGCAAATTTGGGTTCCTCCGCACGGGTAATTTTTCCAACTTATCCTCTAGAGTCATGCTACTCTTATAAGCAGGTTTAATAGGGAATTCAACAACAAATGAGACTCTCTTATGGATCTGAAATTTCTGGAAAACCATAGTTAAATCATCATTTGTCACAACTGTTTGCAACCCCCTTTTCTCAATGTCCCAATACCAAAATGCCGGATCTTGACATGTACCCCACTTGGTCTTGTTTGCTAAATCAGCCAAAAGATTACATATTGTATAACCATCGGTCTCATTCAACTCAACAAAATGATCTTTAGCCTCCAATTCGACTCTACCACCGTCATCTAAAAATGCAGTGTACCCAGGAACTCTAAAATTGATGGTCATCTCTGGCTGTGAAGCATTCCTATTCATGGCAAATTGGACTAACTTAGCCTACTTATCTGTAAATAAAACAAAGTAGCTTTGCAATCTGGAACTCACCTTCCTGTGAAACTGCTGCTGGCCTCGTTGATGTGGCTACCCGAGCCCACAGCGTCTCCAGCCCCGGTCACTTCGTCGCCAGCCTCTCCAGCCGAGGATCGGACCGCGCGTCCTGCCCCGGCCGTCACTTCATCTCCAGCGGCGTCGGGCGAGCGGCGACCTTCCTCCCCTGCCGTGCCGTCGCGCATGGCGCGCGCCCGCGCCAGATCTGGCGGCGCCGCCGCGGCGCCCTCCCCTGCCGTGGCGCCCTCCCCTGCCGCGTGGGGGCCTTCCTGCCCTGCCGCAGCCGCAGGCATGGCGCGGGTGGCGTCCTCGTCCCGGTCGCCGTCGGGCGCGTGAGGGCCTTCCATCGCCGCCGCTTGCTCTTTTTTTTTCGATTCGATTGGCCGGTGCTTTGGTTTCACGGGAGAGACGGGAGGGGCATTCTCGGTAGACAGAAGCAGGATGAGGCCGGCGTTGGTGTTTGGAAGGGGCGTGATCGCTTGCAAGTGGTGTTGAGGAGAAGGTCGTTTTACTGATGGGGTTTGGGAGTTGGTCGTCTTTACAAGTGGTGTCAAGGCTATTTGCCCTGCTTGCGACCTCGACTCGTTAGTTAAAGCCGTTGTTGGTTAGCACTAAACACGAGGATTTTCTTTTTTCTGTAGGTGAGGTTTGTTATAACACTAGTTCCTATTAGACTAGGAAAGGAAGTTCTAGAAGAAGCTATCCAACTCCGAGTCTAAGGTGTGGGCAATTTACTAAAGGAGTACCTTTCCTAGAAGGAAAGGAGAAGCTCCACCCCGCATATAAAGAGTGGAGTACCCCAAGCATTGTAAACACCAGTTTATTCTGAATAATAAAGAAGAGGCTTCACCCTACATTGTGTCTTGTCTCTTGTCTACTTTTGTGAGTTATGCCCTAGCATCGACAGCGTGTTACAACACGTTATCAGCACGCTCTTCCGCCGAGCTACAGGAGTCGCCGAGTTGAAGCCGCCGCCTCAGGAAGCGTGCACGCCTCGGGATTCGCGCCACCTCAGGAATCGAGCCGCCTTGATTTCCGTGCCTCGACGACCTCGACGTCCGCGCCAACACGAAACTGTTGACACGGGGAACGACTACACGGCGTCCTGTCTACACTGCATCGACTTGCGCCTGCATCAACGCGATCGTCTACGTCATGCCCGAAGGTGATTATCTAGCTACTCGTAGTGCTAGCGATCGCGATGGCTCGTTGCAGCCTCGGATCTGTATATCCCCCTGCAACACCCGGCCCTAGTTTTTCTAAACCAGGATTTGTTTCCCTACATCTAGTTTTGTTAGGGAACAACGAATTGAAAAGAAAGTAAAAGAAACGCACAGTAGATGGGTCTTGCAGCCGCCACCATTGCCATTGCTCATCAACGGCAATCACACGTACATGCATGTTGGCTCGCAGGCCAACCACAGGCATCACAGGCAGGAACAACGACGGAGATAGGAGAGGAAAAGGGGGAGGCTGCACTCCTAACCCTAACCCTAACCCTAGCCGGCGAGTTGCACCCTGCCGGCGTTCACGGACTGTCTACACCCGTGGGCCCGCACGTCCCGGTGCCTCCAAACCCTAACCCTAGCTCACCGGCGACGAGCTTGGACCTCGTCGCCGGCCACCGCGCTCGCAGCCGCGCCACCCGAACCGCGCCCGCACCGCGCGCCGCGCACGCAGCCGCAACCCGAGCCGCTCCTCGGCTCAGGCTCGGGCCTCTTCCGCCTCGAGCGGGGCCCGCCGACCCCGCCGCACCCGCCACCGCGCCGCCGCACGTCGGCGTGGACCCGAGCGACCCCCGCAGAGGGTCGCCGACGACCAGATCTGGGGGCCGGGCAGCCGAATCTGCCCGCGCCGCCCCCAACCCGACACCCCACCGCCGCAAGGGGGCCCCCGGGGTCTCGTCTTCCTCGCGCACGACGATGGGAAGGAGCACCCTCACCCACCGCCGCGGCATCGCATCGCCGCGCCGCCGTGACGCCGACCCGCCACCGCGGCCCCCGTACCGGAGCCGCGGCCCGCCTCTGCACCCCCCGCATCGGGGCCATCCACCGCCGCCACCCCGGCGACGAGCCCCGGAGGAGCTCGCCCGGGGACCCCACCTCCTCCTCCGCCGTGCGCCATGGCGTCGAATAGCCACCACGGCGAGCTCACGAAGGAGCTCGCACACGTCGCACCGAGCCGAGCCGCCGCGCCGCACGCGCGCGGGCTCGTGCTCGTCCTCGCCGACGGCGAGCCGCGCCGCCGCGCTAGTACGCGCGCGGGCTCCCGCCGCCGCCGCCGCCGCACCGGGAGGGAGAGGAAGAGGAGTGGGGAGAGAGTGAGAGGATTAGGGTTGAAACCCTAATCCGTCTCCTTTTTATACCCGGCCGGGCAGGCCGGGCTGGTGGGCGGGGCCGGGGTGGGCTGGGTGGGCCGTTCCGGCCCACCAGGCCGGCCTGTTTCGGAAAACAGAAAAAGAAAAAAGAAAAAGCGAGGAAAATTCGGGAAAACCTGAAATTTTGCGGAAACCCCCTGGAAAAGCTAGAAATTACGGTTAAGTCCTGAATTTTGCAGAAAAGGCCTTGTAGTTTTCCAGATTAGAACCCGCAGTCTTAAATTTTTGCAATTTGGTCCAGATTGTTCTAAATTTACGATTTGACCCAGAATTTTTGCAAAATAGACCCTGTAGTCTCTGGAATTTGTCTGTTTTAGTGTTATTTTGCAGATAACACCTCGGGTTTAAGGGAATTTATGTCAGAAACATAATAACTTGCAGTTTTTGTTGTTTTAACCTCCTGTTTGTGCGTAATTACTGTGTACAATGATCTGAAATCATGCATATCATGTCTTAAGCAACTAAAACATGATAAAAGTGCCTTTAACCTTAGAAACATGGTTTTAGGACTTGCTCCGAGTTTTTAATCCATTACTTTATGCATTCTACAAACTTGGTTTACATGAAGTAAACTTATGTACATATTTCCATCTTGTAGATGGTGTACACACTTGACAAAAGTGGTGTTAACTTCCCCGAATGGAGGATCAACATGCGCAATGAGCTTGAAGACGAAAAATTGTGGCATGTTCTTTCACCAGATGATGGCCCACATCCTACACTTTCTGAAAAAGTTAAGGCAAGGATATACATCAATCTACGTCTCGATCCAATCCTGAAGGATTTGTATGCATCGATCGAAGATCCTCAAACACTTTGGGATATACTTTATGCAAGATTCAAGAAGGAAATCTGGGTACTAGCATCCAAAGCCGAGCAAGAATGGGATAATCTGAAATATTATGCATTCGACTCATTTGAGGATTATGATGTAGAACTCAGAAGGATTGCCCATGATAAATGGTTGAGTGGTTCTATTGTCACAGAAGATGATATGATCCAGAAGACACTCGATGCAATCGATCCTAATGAGGATGTGCAATCGGATAAGTTCTCTAGCTATGAGTATTCAACGTATGAAGAACTAGCTAAAGACTTACTATGGGACCAAGCAGCCTGCAAGCGGGACTACTTACATACAGTAATGGAAAGTCCTAACACTTTGAAGTGTCGCAAGTGTGGATTACCTGGACATTTCTCTCATGTTTGCCAATCTCCACGATACGTCAAGAAAATATTCAAATCATATATCCAAGAGCATGAGATTAAGAGAACTGAATTCTCTATATTCGACGTACTCTTTGAGGATCTTGAAGTAAATGATGAGGAATATTCAGATGTTGAGGATGATGAAATGGCACTGTATGATGATGAGGAATACATTTATCAAGAAGATAATACGCCAGAAATAATCATCCTGTCAGATGATGATGAATAAATGTACATGGAGACATGAAGTAGTTCTCCCTTGTTTAAATTCTATCTAGTAGAGAGTCAAGTAGTAGTTATGCATTTAGTTTAAGAATTCTAGCATCGAATTTGATGGATTAATGTAATCTCTAGTAGAGACCTCGTGTTTTTAATACATAGTAACTTGAAGTCTATGTGAGCGCCTTGGTTTTTCCTTACCTTGTCGTTTTATTTGGCTTTTCTTGAAGTATTTGCCTTGTCTTTGCCTTTGAAGTGTAGTACAATGGAAGAGGAACTATGTCTTGTAGACTGTTGCACTACTAGCACAGTTCTTAGGGATACTTGTTATTTCCATACTCTCAGAAAGTATGAGGAGGGAATAACGACTCTCATTGGAAATGGGAGAAGAATAGTAGGGTCTGGAAGAGCAACCCTTATACTCCCTAATGGAACGACATTAGTAATCCAAGCAGCATTACTATATCCCGACGCAACTAGAACGTTGTTGAGCTTCAAAGATATCCGTGCCATTGGTTTCCACATAGAGACTAATGATGATAATGGCGAAGAACGTCTTATCATGACTAAGAAACACGGAGATCAGAAGACTGTTGTGGAAAGTTTCCCCTCCTTTAAAGAAAGCATGTACTACACCTATGTTAAACCACAGAATGGCTTAGCTGTGTTCAAAGTGATCTTGAAGGATCATGAGCCGTACAGAATATGGCATGAAAGACTAGGACATCCAGGGAGTAATATGATGAGCAATATCCTGAAGAATTCTTGTGGTCATGAATTGCAACCGAAAAGATTTCCCTCAAATCATGAAGATTTCTTTTGCGCTGCATGTGCAAAGGGGAAATTAATAACTAGAACCTCAGTGTTGAAACTCCATGCAGAAGACACACCATTCCTTGACAGAATTCAAGGAGATATTTGTGGACCTATTAGTCCCCTGTCAGGGTCTTTTAGATACTTCATGGTATTAATAAACGCCTCCTCGAAATGGAGTCAAGTATGTCTATTGTCCACCAGAAATCATGCATTTGCACGCCTTACATCCCAAATTATTCAATTGAAGAATAATTTTCCAGAGCATAGAATTAAATCCATTCGCATGGACAATGCCGGAGAATTTACCTCGAAGGTATTTGACGACTACTGCAAGTCATTGGGAATAAAGGTAGAACATTCTGTTCCTCACGTGCATACGCAAAATGGTTTAGCGGAATCGCTAATTAAGAGGATCAAGTTAATTGCAAGACCACTATTACAGCAAAGTCAGCTACCTACCACTTGCTGGGGGGCATGCTGTTCTTCACGCTGCTACTCTCATACAGCTCCGTCCATTTGCTAAAGTTGATGATTCTCCACTTTCAATAGTGCAAGGAAAGATACCGAATATCTCTCACTTGAAGAAGTTTGGATGTGCTGTATACGTCCCTATCCCACCACCTCAGCGATCGCAAATGGGAGCTCAACGTAAACTTGGAGTTTATGTGGGATTTGAGAGCCCATCGATCATAAAGTATCTTGAGCCACTCACTGGAGACTTGCATACGGCTCGATACGCTGATAGTATCTTCAATGAAGATCATTTCCCGGCATTAGGGGGAGGAATGTACCTCAAGAAAGAATGCCGAGAAATAGAGTGGGAAACTCCTGGAATCCATGGAATGGATCCCCGCACTATGGAAGCTGACCAGGAAATTCAGAAAATCATCCACTTACAGAGGATTGCTAATGAACTGCCAGAGACATTCACCAACACACAGGGACTTATGAAATCTCATATACCAGCAGCAAATGCACCGGAAAGAATTGAAATACCACATGAAGTGGGAGCTCAAATGGAATTCCAAACTCGAGCCTCTACCTCACTAACCGGAAGTGCTAGGAAGAGGGGGAGTGAACCGGTTGCAAGGGTCTCGAAGAAACCCAAAGTACAAGCACAAGCTAAACCTTCTAGGAGACGTCCGAAGGAGGATAAGCGTAAGCTTAGTACGAATGAGATACCCGTCCCAGTGAATGGTGAAGAGAGTGTACATGAAGTACCTAATGTACAAGAAGTACATAACCAGAAATTCCAGATCTAAATACACCTGTAAGTGGTGATCTGGACCATGAGAGAATTATGGAAAACTCAACCATGTATGTTGAGACAGGAGAAAGGTATGATAGAAGAGCTAAGAATGTCGACATATACTTTGCAGAGCAGATTGCCCACATCATTGATGAGGTTGAAGAACCCAAATCAATGAAAGAATGCAAGAAGCGTTCTGATTGGCCAAAGTGGAAAGAAGCAATCACTGCAGAACTAAACTCGCTTAACAAAAGACAAGTCTTCGGACAAGTCTGCCTCACCCCTGAAGGAGTGTATCCCGTAGGATACAAATGGGTATTCGTCCGGAAGAGAAACGAAAAGAATGAGGTCGTAAGATACAAAGCGAGATTAGTAGCTCAAGGTTTCACGCAGAGACCAGGTATCGATTATGATACTACATACTCACCTGTGATGGATGGAACCACATTCCGGTACTTGATCTCGCTAGCAGTGAATATGGAATTGCAAATGAAACTAATGGATGTCGTGACCGCATACTTGTATGGGTCATTGGATTCGGAAATCCACATGAAGGTTCCAGAAGGAATCAAGGTCTCGAATGAAGAAGAACGCAGCCTATATAGTGTGAAGTTGCAACGATCACTATATGGTTTAAAGCAATCTGAAAGGATGTGGTATAACAGGCTTAGTGAGTTTTTGATAGAGAAAGGATTCCTGAAGAATGACGATTGTCCTTGTGTGTTCATCAGAAAATCAAAGATTGGATATTGCATAATATCTATCTATGTCGATGATCTGAATATCATTGGAACTGCACAAGACATCGAGGAAGCTAGTTCATTCCTAAAGTCTGAATTTGAAATGAAGGATTTAGGAAAGACTACTTTCTGCTTAGGCTTGCAGCTAGAGCATACCCCAGAAGGTATACTATTGCACCAGTCGAACTATACCAAGAAGGTATTAGAAAGGTTCAACATGAGTAGTGCATACCCACTCAAAACCCCTATGGTTGTGAGGTCACTCGATGTAGAGAAAGACCCATTTAGACCAAGAGAGGAACATGAGAAATTGTTGGGACCTGAATATCCCTATCTGAGTGCTATCGGTGCATTGATGTATCTTGCAAATGGTACTAGACCCGATATTGCCTTTGCTGTCAATCTCTTAACAAGATTTAGCGCAGCTCCAACCAGAAGGCATTGGAATGGCATTAAGCAAATACTCAGATACCTCCGAGGAACAGAAGACATGGGGTTATTTTTCCGGAAGAAGGGGAATGTAACTCTAGAAGGTTACACCGACGCCGGGTATATGTCAGATCCACACAAATCATTCTCGCAGACTGGTTATGTGTTTCTCTGTGGTGGAACTGCTATTTCCTGGAGATCTACAAAGCAGACGATGGTGGCTACATCAACAAATCACTCAGAGATTATTGCCTTATACGAAGCAACACAGGAATGCACCTGGTTAAGAAGAATCACTCAACATGTACTGAATAAATGCGGAATGGAAGTGAGCAAAACCCCTACCATTATCTATGAAGATAATGCAGCTTGTATTGCACAAATACAAAAGGGATATATTAAGTCTAAAGTCACGAAGCACATCACACCTAAATTCTTCTTCACGCATGAACTGCAGCAGAAGGAAGAAATTAGCCTGACTCATGTTCGCTCCTGTGATAATCTAGCAGATATGTTCACAAAGGCCCTTCCTGCCCGCTCCTTTGAAAAGCATAGGCATGGAATTGGAATGAGGAGGCTTACAGAAGTGTGCAGATCAGAGGGAGAACATCCTTGAGCACATAATCCCTACTACTATGGTCTAGAAGACGAAATAGTAGATTCTAGAAGAATAAAAACATTGTACTCTTTTTTCCTCATTGAGTTTTTACATGAAGATTTCTCAAAGAAGAGGTTTTTAACGAGGCAATGTGTGCAATTAAGAGCTACGATACCATGTATTTTTTTCTCCATTTTTTCTCACTGGATTTTTATGAAGAAGCTTTTAATGAGACATGTGTGTCGTCATAAAATGCCTAAGGGGGAGTGTTATAACACTAATTCCTATTGGACTAAGAAAGGAAGTTCTAGAAGAAGATATCCAACTCCGAGTCCAAGGTGTGGGTAATTTACCAAAAGAGTACCTTTTCTAGAAGGAAAGGAGAAGCTCCACCCCGCATATAAATAGTGGAGTACCTCAAGCATTGTAAACACCAGTTTATTCTGAATAATAAAGAAGAGGCCCCATCTTATATTATGTCTTGTCTCTTGTCTACTTTTGTGAGTTGTGCCTTAACGTCGACAGCGTGTTACAATAAGGTTTTACTGGCTCCGATCCCTCGGTGGTGACTCGGGCAGTGTTGCTCCGGTTTGTTGCAAATGTTGACTGAATCAACTGTTCACATATGTGAACTACTACGCGCACGATTCATATTTTTAGGAACAAGATACTTTTTTTTTTAAGGACAAAATATGTGCATAAGAGCCCAAGTCCCGGGGATTCAACTACAAAAAAGAATCTTCTAATGTTTTTGTTTCTTTATTTCCACAACAACAAAAAACGATTGTTTTCATGGGCACCAAGTCATGATGGTGATAGGAGAACTCAACAGACACTGAATGCAAGCGACAAGTATTCATGTTTATTTTTTTCATTCTCATGTAACGATATAAGATTGTGTGCAGTCACAGAGAGATCTGTAAGTGATTTCATTGTCTAAAAAGTTGTTACGACGTATTATCAAAAAAGATTATTATGTTACCCCTTTTCTATAGTCTGGGCAGGTATCCCCATGTAGTTCATGTGCACTAACAAAATGAGATCTTACTAGTCCAACAATGATTTTTGCAAAAAATAAAAAGGAGGGGTTACATAAATAAAAGACAATGGAGCCACCATGTTTTTATAAATAAAAAAGAAACTCCTGCCACACATGCAACCCCTTGTGATTTCCTGAGGTACATGTTTCTCAACAACCCAAGGGCCAAGGGAAAGAAAATTCCCACATATTGTTTTTGCAGAAAATAAAATAAAGGGAAGAGAGGGAAAACAAACACACACCAAAAAGGTAGGCCAGCCCTTCCCCTACCTATAAATACCCTCGACACCCCACCCAAACTCCCCCACACAACACAAGGTAGTAGAACCATCGTGTGCCTTGTTCCCTCCCTCTCCCTCCCTGCTCCAAACCATCAAATCAGAGAGAGCATCATCTCCCTCTCGCGCTCCAATCTCTCTGCCATTTCTTGACGGCAGAGCTTGGTCGGTCGGTTGCTGATTACCCAGCTCACTCGACCATGACGAAGCTCGTCCCGGAGGTGGACGCCGTGGTCGGCGCGGCGCGGCATTTCTCGTTCCCGCCGCCGAGGACGGCGGCGGCGGGCGGCGGCGCCGTCGACACGTGCTGGAAGATGGCGGCGCAGATCGACCTCGGCGCCGCCGTGATGGGGTCGTGGCTGGACTCCATGAAGGCCTCCTCGCCGCGGCACCGGCTGATGTCGCCCCTGCCCGGCGTCGTTGGCGGCGGTGACCCGGAGCACGACGACTGGATGGTACGTGTACATGTCGGCCGCCGGCCAAGACCGAGCAAAAAGAAAAGAAAAGTTTTTCCTTTTTTTGTTTGGTTGCTTTCTTGAAGCAGCGCGTGGACAAGTACTGACCTGTGAGGTTGTTTCGTTGGCAGGAGCGTCACCCGTCGGCATTGGGGCGGTTCGAGGCGCTGGCGGCCGCCGCCAAGGGGAAGCAGATCGCCGTGTTCCTGGACTACGACGGCACGCTCTCCCCGATCGTCGAGGACCCTGACCGGGCCGTCATGACCGACGAGGTGAGAGCTCTTACGCCTTCTTCTTCCTGACCTCCTCTTCCTTAAACGGTGGCTGTGAAAGCAGAGCATCCTCTGCTTCACCGAACTTGTTTCTTGGAAATCCTCTCATCCTCTGACTGACATACCAAAACGACGTTGACTGTAAGCCTGAGAATGGGTTGAAATCTGCTCCATATCCAACCCAAACCAAAGTCATTTAACTTATTTTTTCAATCCAACCCAATCCAAACCACTACTTCCTCAACCCAACCCACCCCGCCCCAATCATACTAATGCACCCACTCAACCCATAAAATGGGTTTAACCTATGAGTTTGCTATGGGTTCATGCCAATGGGTTTATGAGTAGTTTCACTTATATATGTTAGATGTTGGTTTTAACACTAGATTCAAACATATCCACTTATATGTGGGACCCACAAGTTGATATACGCTTATAAATTTGTACAAAGTAGTTGGCCATAATACAGAGTCATCTCGAAAAATTTCGGTTGATTTCGACAAAATTTTTAGGTGTGAACGCGAAGTTTTAGATCTAGGGTCCGGCTCTTGACGTGGGTCCCATATATAGATATAGCCATACTGATTTGCATATAGTAGCTAAACGTCATTTTGAGTCACCTCTAAAAATTTCAGTTGATTTTGACAAAAAATTTAGGTGTGAACGCGAAATTTTAGTTTTAAGGTCCGACTTTTGACGTGGGTCCCACATATAGATATAGCCATACTGATTTTCACATAGTAGCTAACCGTCATTCTGAGTCATTTTTAAAAATTTCAGTTGATTTCGACAAAAAATTTAGGTGTGAACGCGAAGTTTTAGTTTTAAGGTCCGGGTCTTGACGTGGGTCCCACATATTGATATAGTCATACTGATTTGTACAGAGTAACTAACCATCATGCTTAGTAAGTTTAAACAAATTTCAGTCGATTTCAACGAAAAATTAATGTGTGAACACGAAGTTTTTAATTTTAGGGTCCAACTTTTGACGAAGGTCTTATATAAAGCTAGAACCCATTCGGGGAACCAGGCTTCTAACTATGGATTGTAACCTTTTTCGTCCAAACTATTTGCACCCAAACCAAACTAAACCCAATCCAATATACGGTGTCGCCAAACTAAACCAACCCATTTAGCTATATCAACCCATTTGTACCCAACCAAAATCAACCCAAAGAAGAACCAAACCATTCAAACCGGTTGCAAACCAAACCATTCTCAGCCTTAGTTGACTGCGTGCAGATGAGGGACGCGGTGCGCGGCGTGGCGGCGCGCTTCCCGACGGCGATCGTCAGCGGGCGGTGCCGGGACAAGGTACATTTCCTCGCCTTCTGGAACACCCACCTCCCCTCTCTGAAAAAGTCCGTCTTTTTCCTCCTCGCCACCTCCTCTCACCCGCACACAGAGAAGCAGCTCCGCTGCTCACGGGACAGACGAGGCGATCCAACTAGAAGCTCCTCCACTTGGCGGGAGCTCTCCCCCTTTTTTCCTTTCCTTTATTTTTCCCCGCTTCCATTAGCGTTAGAAACTCTCCTCTGTTAATGCTCGCTGGTGATGGCGATGTCTGAGACGACGACGGCTTTCCTTGTGTTGTGTGCGCGTGCAGGTGTTCGGGTTCGTGCGGCTGGCGGAGCTCTACTACGCCGGGAGCCACGGGATGGACATCCGAGGGCCCACCGCCGACGCCAACCACCTCGCCCAGGTAAAAACACTACTTTTTTTCTTCATCGATTTTACATCATCATATTTTTCTTCGCTTCTTCGCACAAGCAACCTGCATATGGTTTACCGCGTAAAAGCGACCTTCCTTCCGTTGCGGGTAGTAGTAGATACATACGTGTACTCTACAATAGTTTTCTTCGTCGCGGAGTTTGTTTAATAACTGACTGACGAGCGTTTGTTTGACCGTTGATGATGGAGCAGGACGGAAAGTCGTCGTCGTCTTCGGTGCTGTGCCAGCCTGCTCGTGAGTTCCTCCCGATGATCGAGGAGGTCCACGGCTTGCTGGCGGCCAAGGTGGAGGCCATCCCCGGCGCCATGGTGGAGAACAACAAGTTCTGCCTCTCCGTCCACTTCCGCTGCGTCAACGAGAAGGTAGTATCTCTTTACCATATCTGACTGACCAGCTGCCTGCTTCTGCTTTTTGTTCCTCTGAACTTCATTCAGTTCAGACAAAACATGTTTACCTCGTGCGTGCGTGCTTTGTTCCAACTGAAATGGGGCGCGCTGTTTGAGCTGGTCCGGTCCGGGCTCAAGGACTACACGGCGCTGCGTCTGACGCAGGGGCGCAAGGTCCTGGAGGTGCGGCCCAGCATCAAGTGGGACAAGGGCAAGGCGCTTGAGTTCCTGCTCGAGGAGCTCGGCTTCGCGGACCGCGCCGACGTCTTCCCCATCTACGTCGGCGACGACAGCACCGACGAGGACGCATTCAAGGTGCTGCGCGCCAGGGGACTGGGCGCCGGCGTCCTCGTCTCCAAGTTCCCCAAGGACACCGCCGCCTCCTTCTCCCTCCGCGATCCGGCCGAGGTCAAGGACTTCCTCCACAAGCTCGTCGCCGACGCCGCCATCGCCAGCTGATGATTGATACCATCTGCCACTTCGAGATCAGCTAGACTCTAACTCTGTCGTCCCTGCCGGAAAAAAAAAGGCAGGGGAATTCCCTGTATCTCAGCCTACATAGGATCGATCTAGCGTTCAGTTTCCGGTCCTTTTTTGGGCCTCCATTTTTTCGTTGCTGCTGCTGCTGCTGTTTAAATTACTAGTATCTTCTTCATCTTCAAGAGTGATCTATGGGCCTCGGCTCTGAAGCAGGCTTCTATTATCGCGCCCTTCTCGCGAGGCATATTGTAACTAGTCCTTTATTAGCATCGTCGTCATCTTGCTCTGTATCATGGCGACGGGAGGAATCGGTTAATTAATGGAATCCATTTTCAGTTTCAAGTCTTCAGCTTCAGTTTTCCTATTTCATTTCATGACACGCTCATCTTGATTTGTGATCTCCACGACGGTTACTTCGATACTTTTTAATGTTCGCTGATAACGACCTTGAGATCGCAACGATCTCTGCCGCGCTCACTCGATGGCGATTTGCCAGATGTAATTTTCAGCGCGTCAAGTTTTGACGATTTCGTTTCTGCCTCTACTACTACGTGTTGCTACGACTTGTATTTGTCGGTGGGGAACGGCGAGAAACCGAAAACGAGAGAGGTCACTAGCACGGCACTTGTGCTTACGTGACTGACGTCCAACAGCTGTCGCTAAACGCAACATGCAAACCGTCAACTCAAAAGCTTTGAGCGAGTCCCAAACATCGTATGCCGCTGACAGGAACCTGCAGCTTTCAGATACATTTTTTAACAAGGAGCTACTAATCTTGAGACCAAACAAAAAGAATTGTAATATTGACTAGTGCTACAAAATATTGTTGGTATGGAATGGCTCTGGAAGATCTTCTGCTTGTTCAATCCATGTCCATGGAGACAAAACAGCATGCACATACTGTAGTTTGCCGAGAGCTTGCGGCTGCTCAAGGGTACTGAGAAGTATGGCAAAGATTGGCAGCTGTCCCCTCATTTACAATACAAACATGTCAACATGTGCAATTTTCAATTACGTTCAGCAGGTAATGTTTTCTTTTTTCATCTTTTATTTTTTGTCTGTCGTTGTCGACGCCACTGCATGAACGCAACATATGCACTTGTCACAGTACTCTATGAATGCAACGTGAACTGGTCAGACTGCTGACAGTTGCTTCAGTAGGAAAAAATACATGTGCCACTCTGAATTATTTATCTTGTGGGGTGGGGGAAAATAGGTACCAAAAAAAATATATGCATGGGTTTGTGGAAGAGTTATTTATCATCCATCCACTATAAAAATCGTAGCAAGAAACAAATTCAGCCATAATATCATCAACATTGCTCTTATATTGCTGCCATTTTGCATTGGAATTTTTCCTCAACCTGACTGTTTTCAGTCAGAAGACGAGATGCGCAACCGAAACAATCCCACTGCGCTAAAAATTCCTTCTTGAGAGAGTACAGATTCATGCACACTTTCTGGTAGTACAGTACTAACTCAGAAGAGAATCACCCCGACAGAGGTTAACAACAACGAGTTAGTCACAAACACGTGCATGTTCCTGTTTAGCGAGCGAAGAATCATCGCGACACACCGCATTGTTCCCCGCTTCCTTCCTGTTCCCGATTTCAGACAGCGCACATGATCCCTGCCTGGGGCGGACTCGCTATCACTCGCGCATCAGCGTCCATCCGAGACGACGAATTCAAAAGGGCGGGCGGGCAGACAGGCAGGCCATGCCTCCGTCGCCATCGACATTAACGAGAACATGAAGCGATCGAGGCGGCGTTGCTTCCGGCGACGTCGTCCTGCATTTCCCCCACCCCCTTTTTTTTTTTTTCTCTCCACTCTCCCCGGCATCGTCGCTCCCATAACGACGCAGAACTCGCAGGAACGTAAGCACGCGTCGCGTTGGCTCGCGTTGGCACACACGCCTCGCGCTGAAAACAACGGATCTGTTCGCGTCAGAGAAAGAATGGGAACGGACGTTCGAAGGGATCGTGCGGCAGCGGGTGCGGCGAGCGAGCCGGCAATGAATACGGCACGTTGCGGAGACGACGGTCTAGGCGCCCATGCTCCGTCGCGATCGGCGCCGGTTGCGGGAAAGGAGTGGCTCCGCGCCGTCGATCGTGTCGTTACGAAGAGTGCGGCTCGTCAGTACGTACGTTGCTGCCCGGCCTAATTCAGAGACTGACCGACCGCGACCTGAATCTTTCTCAGTGAACGACGATGCTCTCTCTCATTGTTCCGTGAACTTCCCTGCTTTTGACCGGAAAGTAAATCAGTCGCCTAATCTATCTCAAATATTTTGATACGATTCGGGGAAGAAGATCCTCCACGAGTAGCACGACGCAGCAATACGCGAGCAGCGCAGTGACTACCGGCTGATCATACGACCGAACGGAATGGAATCGTGGTCAAAATAATAAGTACGCCTCAACAAACGAGAGGCCGTCTTCGCGACCACGTCTGCGCGATGGAGATTCCAATGCGCATTGTTTCTTGGAGCAATGTAGTAGTACCTAACTAGCGCCCTTGATGAGGCGAAGAAGGAAGATACCCTTCCATGGCTGCTGACTGTGCCGGAGTGACGTCACCGGCGAGTGCGTAAGCTCCTCGATCTCGTTCGTTTAGCTATCTAAACAGCTCCGGTCGAGTAGGGTGTGCGGCCTCGGTGCTCTGAAGTTGCTGCCGCCCGGCATTATTGCCGCGGCGATGCCGAATCCGTCCGGCGAGTTTCCTCGCCGATGCAAAACCTCCGCAATAATTGACGTTGCAAACGATCGATGGATCCATCGGTCTCGTAGCGTAACGGCAGATCCATCTATAGAATGGTCAAGATGCCAGAGGAAAGACTTCAAAGAGCCAACAAGGCGTAGCTGGAGCCACGGCGGCGCATGGCTGCTGACGGATCGGTGGTAATGCATTGTTGCCGTAGCAGGGCAAGAGAGAAGGACGCAGCAGCAGGGGTGAAGGCAGCGGCAGTTCGCGTGAAAAGACTGCAGTAGGACGAACTGGAGTCCAGTCGGATCCTCATCGGCGCATCTGAACCCGAGAGCGACCCATCGATCTGAAGAGGGAAAGATACACTCATCAGGCAAGACTTTTCCTCCCTCTTCTCTTGTTCATTGTGCATCAGGGCCTACTAGCACAATGGTGTGGAGGACCACCTGTCAGTCTTTACACGCAAAGCCCACGCCACTCTCTCAAGGCACACAGCCTCCACAATACACGTACACTGGGCTCATCAGTTGTTCGAGTGAAATTATTGGGGGGAAAAGAAACGAGAGATTACAAAAAATGTGTGGCATGCAGTGAAGCCAGCCAGTAGCTGAACCTCAGACCTTGCAGGGAAAAGCGAGGCCGCTTTACGCAGGAGAGTGGTGGGTGTGCATCATCGATCAGTCGATGCAGATCACAACAAATGATTGACGCGTATCTTATGGCGCTAATCTCTCTATAACCCATCTCCGTGTGTTGTTTAACGCGGGGACCGGCGCTAAACAACGGCGAAGAAATGAAGAATCTCTGTCACTCATCGGGGATCATACAAGGAATGCACATGCCGGCCGGCCATCCTCCACGACTGCTAGCTCAAATAAAGCGAGCCGTGCCGGTGCTGGCTAAGCCGCCGCCGCCGTGGCACGTGACGGAGCGGTGGTCCACGGCTGTTGCGGTGGCGCGGCACGGCGGCCCGGCCGGCGTAGTGGCCACGCACGCACGCCGGGAAAGTGGCCGGAGAGAAGTCAGGGAGCAATTAAAAGGTTAGACGAGGGGCAAGGCCCTTTTTTTTTCTTTTTTTTTCCCCTCGGTGTGAGCGTCTTCTTTCTCGTGTGTGATTGGGACTGATGCCGTGAAACTGAGTAGATAAATGGGTTTATGTCATTATGTGTGGTGCTGTACGTGACACATGACAACAGTTAGTGTGTCATGCGTCGATCTATTGATACATTTTTGCCTTGTAAAGAAAAATGAAAAGGAGGTTGATGATACATGCGCAGCCATCATGAGAAGCAACCTGTTGAGTCGAGCCTGCAAGGCTCATCACACTTGTCGATCGGCTCTTACAATGATAGTATGTACGTGATGCAGAAGAGTGAAACATTCTGCCCGCCAGTGATACGGAGTGAATTAATGCGCAGTTCTTCAGATTCTTGCATGTTTTGTATTGTAACTTGTATGTGGAACTAAGAATCACTTCTTCTTTTCTTTAGAATAACTAAGAATCACTTGGAAGTGCAGATACAGCCCTTTTTTAAAGGCAAAAGTTTTGCATGTGCACTATTCTTTTTTTTTTTCCAACGTGCACTAGATCTGCTATCAACTACTTAAATTCCCTCCAGTGAACAATACTATTAGCTTTAGCCTGCTTTCAACAAAAGGATCTATATATGTAACGTCCTCCACTCGTTGCCTTAATTAAAAAAGAATAGCACCGTTTATTCAGTTGATGATTTGCAGTGCCCAAAAAAATATCTACGGAGCACTCATGAAACTCCAAAGATCTCGCGACAAGTTTGTCTCACGTATTTGTAACAGCATCCAGTTGCATGTTCTTTATGGTTAACCAATACGTAGGAAATACCGATGACTGGTTCGCATGCTCTGTGAGCCTCCTTTAGCTTTATTCGAAGTGGAAAGCTAAGGAGGAAACTGATTATACCGGAACAGACCAATGAATTGCACATCTTTCCTCTCCTCTTTTTTTTTTCAGTTTTTCTCCTTTTTCTAGATGGAACTAACCTAAGTTCGTTAGATGCAGCTCTCAGTCCCCAGTAAAAATGAATGGAATAAATAGAAGCAAGTATCTAACACGAAGGTGCTAATGGAGAATTTCATACCTAACTCTTTCTTGACCAATACTGCACACATAACAAATGATAATATACAGTTAAGCTGAGACGCATAGGCCTGATCCATCTTCTGAAGAAAATGTGGGAAACAGTGGTAAGAGCAGATCAGTCTCCGTTTCATTAGCCGAGACCATAAACTGGAAAGAGGAGCAAATGGGCCTGATCAAAATATTGCAAGACCAGGCCTAGGATTAAGTCAGAACCGGCCCAACATAAAACAGCGCTTTGACACCTCCAGGTCCTCATTGTGGAAGATATCCCAAGCCACAAGCCCCAATATGTAAGGACGTAGTTGGTGAAAAAAAATTTGACAAAGGCATAGTCATCGAGGTTCACATACCATTTTTCAAAAAATGAAAATGCTTAGTCCTTAAAAAAATAGAGATGGAGAAAGCTTGTAGGCGTATGTAATAGATCTAGATGTGGCATCCATTGTGAATGGAGCTACCAGTGCTGCGGTTGGCAAGGGTAAGAGTTGGAATCAGGGGCTTAATTCGCTAACAACACCAGTGGGCTAAGTGTGATTGAGATAACCTAGTCAAACCCTGTTAACCCAAATAACGCAGGATCAGGCGATGCCAATTAATCACCATTTCTTTCTGCTTCTAACCAAGTCTAAAGCCAAACGTGAATCAACCTATACAGATTGTTTCCCAAAGTACAGAATACGGGTTTAGTCTAAAGCGGTTACATTACTAGCCCGCATACAGAAAAATCAAAATAAATAATTAGATTACGTGAAATCAGCTTATGGCATCTGCAATTGCATTATGCACTACCCGCTAAAATGTTTGTTCTTGAACAAACATATCCTTATTGGACGCAAAAGGTAAGATAGTGGTGAAAACTATTCGATCGACAAGGCATGGAGCATCTTCCAACCTATATACTACACTTCATCCATTTCTCCAAAAAAAATAAATAAATTATACTACACTTCAAGGATATCTCCCCGAATCTGAGGAGCCAGGACAGTGCTAAGAAAAGGAGAAGAGAACAAGATACCTGATGCCGATGCAATACCAAATTGCTTGTTGGTTGATTTGAGCTTTAACAAATTCAGATTCCAGTTCATTTTGGCGGAGGTCAGATGACATGGCCGTATAAAGTTACACTCATGGTCCCAGCCTGCCTTGATCTCTTCAGCAGAAAACTAGGATGGCGGCCCGCGCATTTGCGCGGCTAGATTTGTTAAACTATTTAAATTATTTTTATATTATAGGAGTTTGAACATGATTTATTATTATTATTATTATTATAGTAATACATTTTTAACGTAGGTAAAATTGATTGGAGAAATTGCTCACCGACTCTGTCAATTTGAGTGTGTGATGAGTCATCATTTATCTGAATGTCATATTAAATAACCAATATTTACAGGTATTATACATATAAAGGTCATCATTGTGGCAACTGGCCGAAAAAAATACATGGTCGAAAATAGAGAACATGTAAGTATCGTGTAAGGGCTAGAATACAAGATGAATCACGGGAACAATATAAAATAATAGATATGATATGAACTCAATCATAACATGCATATATGTATTTTTTATTAAACCAAGCAAATTGAACAAAATTGATGCTTTTCTATGCAATTTTAATAATACAGAAGTCCCATTTTTTTCATAATTTGTTTCATCATGCTCCCTATACTTATTCTGATCATTTGTACTTCTATCAGCATTCTTTCATCTTGGACATGCTTCTATTTTATTTTTTTGTTTTTTTAAATAGGACACATAACATGATTTCAATGAAACATAGACACAACACTAATAAAATTTATGTAATATACTTTTAGAAAATAAACAATATTTTTAAGATGAAAATCTTAACTTTGATTTACATACCTCGTCTCTTGCACTTTTAAGCTCTTTGCAACAATGATTGTTTGCTACAGGAGACCTTGGCAGAATATTTTTAGCTTTTTATAATTATTTTAATATTCAATTTGATAGTCTTGTCTTTTGTTTCCATCGATGTGAAGCACATAAGTGAATAATAAACGCTTGTTCCATGCTTTATAATATGATCCATCCACCACGACATCTAACTTGTCTCCTTATATCATCATTATGATACTTTGTTAATTGCATTGTCATATGATGTTTCTGTGTTCAAACATCAATCACAACGCTCAAGCTCAGTCTTGATCAAGCAAGCCCTATGTCATTCGCGGTTACGCATACTTAGGTTCCCTTGAAGATTGAGCTATATATGCTTCTCGCAGACCTATGACTTTACATTAAAGAGGTCTACTTAGCGCTATCAACGATTATCGTGGTACTATGTAAGCAGATGGATCGTGCTTACATGCATCCACGAAGATCGTTATGGTTGCTTAAGGTCATCCAAACTTTAACCATCATATATGTTTATATATTGGGATTATTTTCAAAAGTTATGGGTGTATGATCTTAAAGTTATATAATATTGTCATCTTAAAAGTGATCTTTACACTTTGTCAAGGTTTTTTTGTTTCC